>CAADRB010000053.1:718310-809653 GCA_900708905.1 Hymenolepis diminuta | reverse complement strand
GCTATGGAAGAGGCGCTGGACGAGCTAGGGTCCGTTGGTGTGTGTGTCGTGTGTCTGATGGAGGCTATTTATAATCGAGACTTTGGGTGAGGACACACATAAGGATATGGTTGCATGCGTGCTTAATTGGTCGGGACGATTGTAGGAAAAGGAAGGGCCAGTGCAGACAAGACTGGCTAATAGCAAGGCCGACCATGCGGTGTCTGCTACTATGGTCCGAGGTATGCTCACCTTTTCCGATCGATGAGAAATAGGCCAGCTGAGGACACACGATGTTTGCCTATGGAATGCTTGGGTCAGGAAAGGTTAAAAATTTACAGACATTACTATAAAGACAAGATAATTAAATTTAGTGATGATTAGAGAGTGTGTAAGATAAATATTATGGAGAAGAAAGATTCATCCTTCAAGATAAAGTTATTATGCACTACTCAATGAAACACAAATATATTTACAATCCCGTATATTATTTTCTAATTAAAAGTTTGATTTATATTCATGTCGCATCGCATTTAAATTTGATGCCAATAAAAATTAAACAAAATTTTCTCCATTAAATATATGTCACTCTTTACAACATAACAAAGAGCAATATTTCAACTTTCTGATCTATAAATGCTGTCGGTCATTAATGTGCTATTTGTCAGAATGCCATTATTAAACCTGGTAGATCATGAATCAAGTTCCTTTCCTTCTTGAACTATATTACTATGTGTCTGCATGACTAACTGGTATTATTCCGAACAACTTTTCAGATTATCGAAGAATTATTTTTAAAGTTAAATAAATGTGTATTACACAAACAGAGCCGCTTAAGCATGATTGTTTGCAGTAGCAATCATGTAGACAAGAAAACAATCTTCACAAAGTTTCACTTTAAGATATCATATGTCATATTTTCAATTGTTAGATATTAACTCAGAATAAATTTTTTGGCAATATTTTGTCATTCATATAACTCCAATTAAAAAAATGAACACTTGCAAACAAATTTTCAGCTGTAAAAATTAAAGTGCATAATATTGAAGTCTTCATTACTCTAATAGTAATGAAGCAAAAGATTTTAAAGGAACATGCAATGGAATTGATTGTTCAATAACAAAAAAAGAACTCTATCATCTCTTGAAGAGTATCCAAAGGGCAATTTCTAACGGGTGATCTTCTTGTGTTATTGAATTTCGCTGCATTAAAATTTTTTCCCTAGAATAGTTGCCTTATAGTAGTATATAAATTGCGCTTTCTATTGCAAACTGGGATGTTACAAATATTTAAGGTACTGACCGTTTATCCAGGGATGTCCAAATGCCCAAATCTCAGGACGCCAAATCGACAGCTCTAAGCAGTCCAGCGTGAAAAATGTAGAAGAATAAATGAAAGAAACTGTTTAGGTGATTAATCTGACATAAAAAAGACGGAAAAACGTGTTTCCACATGCGAAGGTAGGACAAAGCAAGAGTCCCGAACTACATGCTTGAAAATATAGAGGTGGAAAATTGCAAATTGTTTTAGTATTTTTCAACAGTATCGCTTTACCCATCTAAAAAAACATATTTTTCTATAAAATGAAGTGCTATTGCTTTTATCCTATTCTTCTACTCAACCATTCTCCTCAATTTTCATCCGAATTACCAACTGTTCTGTGTTGAAGTGTTTTCCGCTATGATCTGATTTTAAATAATCGCTCATGACCTCAACACATATATTCCCTGCTCTATATTTGTATCATTCTCATTCGGATTAATGGCTGTTTTATAGGTGTTCATATCAGCGTCTGACAATCATAATATTATTCGTCCACTAAGTAGTTACAACTGAAAGATCACTCCATAACTACTCCTCGAAATTATTTTCGAGCCATGTGTAAATAAGATCATTGTTTTCTACATTTAAATGCTTGCATAGACCCACCCTGTGTCAAAAGAGCACCTGGAGCATGCCGATGGTCGATTTTCGGTCGCCTACGCCCTGCGATGTGTTAGATAATCTGCTCTTGTTATTCAAACACCGCCTTCAATGTGTGCCACATTTCTAGCACTCTCCGCGTTCTTCATTCTCTTCCCTTCTTTTATTTACCCACCTCTCTAGAATTTCCATCACTGATCAACGATATGCGTTGCTCTACTCTCAGCTATTCCGAGAATGGTGGTTGTTTTATGCATTTGTTGAAGTCTAGCTTCCACCTTTGACTGATCCCATTCTCTACAGACAGGTGCCTTGGTTCCCGCACAGGCTAGGCTAGGCACAGATATTTACTCTTACTGAGTTATACTTCTTCTACTGCTATTACAGTACGGAATGCATAATATTCCATATTATTAGAAACTGTATTGGTAACAATGATTGGTTTCCTTGCTTATTTCTTCTCTACGACTTCTCATATTTAGTCGAAGTAACTCAGGACAATCATTCTGCAAAAGTAGTTCTTATTTAAGAATCGACCAAAAGCCCATTAAATAAAAAACACATATATTAGTCTCCTTCAGCTAGATAGGAGGCGATAGAAAATTGTTCATTTGATGCAGCCAAACTCAAAGCAGTCATAGGTCCTTGTCTTTCTATCTCCGGATCTGCTCCTATGAAAACAAAAAAATTGACGTTGCATATAAATTCAATGATTTTCGTTAAAATATTCGTGCAGAATGAGAAGCTTGCCAGAAGCCATGAGTATTTTCACACTATCAAGGGACCCATATTTTGCAGCAATCATTAAAGCTGTATAACCTTCCTTATCACGAACATTGGCATTTAGTCCAGCATCAAGCAAAAATTGCAACATTTCGATATTTCCATAATAAACGGGCAAATGTAAAATCGGCATTGGATAACCGGAATCCAAATCTGGATCTACAACATAGTCAATTAATGTTGTCAACATTTCCATATTGTCACACTTTATGGCATAACGAATTCCAGCATGAATGTCACTTTGAGAAATTTTCTAGAAAACGGGAAAATGACTAAAAATGAACAAATTGCCTGATTATTAATAAAATCGATTGCCCCAATAGTGTCATTCCTTTTAACGAATTCCATGAATTTAGTTCTAAATTGGTAGGGCACGTAGTTTTTGAAGAATTTGTAATCCTTTAAAAGGAAAAATTGTTATTCTTCTGTAAAATAAACTTGCCCAATCGATACTCATTTTCGATTCAGATAAAATGAATGGAGCTGAACTTTTCAAAGAGTGTGAATAGATTTATTTCCATACATACATTTTGTCAAATAATTTTCATTTAAATTTAAAGTTCCAACCAGTTAGCAAATTTAAATTAGTCTTAAGATAAGTGATTGAAAATAAAATATTACTATTTAGCATATTGAGAAACGTTTTGTTACCGATTTTTAAATTAACTGGGGGCGATTAATAATCGAAAGCGTCTTTGTGTCCTGTTTAAAGGTTATTTATATTCACGCGCACTGGTGGAGCAACAGTTAACGCTCTCGTCTGCGAAGACAGAGGTCACGGGTTCGGTGCCTATCAGTTCACATCCCGTGATCGGAATGGCCAGTTGAATTATTTCGGCCTGGTATCAGAAATCAGGTTCCTCACCAGAGAGACTCGATAATGTTATCCTAACAAAAGATGAGTGTTCCTGCATAATCTTGGGAAATATTATTAATATCCATAGGCGTATGTGCCTTGGATCTTAGATCAGACATTTCTGTGCGATGAAACTACGTCTACTATTGATCATCAAGTTTCGGTCTACCAGAATATTCAAGATAGTAGCTTAAATTCGCACAATATATAGCCATTCAAACTAAATATAGAAACTCCTCCAAGTTAAGCCATGACATATCTCCTTACAAAACCAAGTTATTACAGAAAAAATTAGAGTTTCCCAAATTAGAAGACCGGGAGTTGTTAGCTTAACGTGGTTCTATCAAATCTATGAAAATATGAGAAATACGGTGGAGAGACAGGAGTGGAAAATGAAGCGGAGCAGTATGAGTATTAGAATAAATGGCTTGTTTCAAACAGGCCAAATTATGTGAAATGTAGTTGGCTCTCATATAAGCAATCATTATGAAGGTCTAAAAGAGTAATCAAAATAGATAGGTAGGCCATAAAACACAAGGAAGAATAGTATGGAGAAGTAATCATCTTGCCACAATGGCTACTTCCGTCATAGGGAGCAAAGTTATCTCAGGTCCTTGCTTTTCTAAGGGTCGTTTTGTGCACTTTATGATCCACGTGCTGGCAAGCGTTTTCTCGCTAGATTGAAGGGTTACTAGATGACGCTACTTTTATTTATATATTGGCAATGGGATTGTTAGCTTACAGTATATATAAGTTTGAACCAACCTCCTCATAAATGTAAAGCAAAATAATTGAGATTAACCTATATACGGTCTTAATATTAATTGTCGTGGCTCCAGTTGTAACCGGAACTAACCTGTCCTGAAATTTTCTTCGTTCTAAATCTATGGTGTATTGTCCTGTTCTCGCATAAAAGTTTCCTCTTCAGGTTTCTTTTGTGATATGTGCCTAGTCAAACCAATTCCATTATTTTGTTTTTATTACCTTGAATGACCTATGACCCCAATAAATGCGATTCTGGACCCCACTTCGTCACCAATAAATGATCTTAGCCATATCGGGCTGATACAGTCTGAGGTTTATATGGCTACATTTATTGGGGTCATGGACGCATAAATTAACAGGGTTGGAGAGGGATATCATATCAAGACATACATAACATAGGAAAACAAAGGAGAAATCTTCTAAGAAGAATGGCCTTAATCAGGGCTCTTTATATAATTGGGTAATTAAATAGAGATATACCGTAATGGGATTTCATAGTTAAAATTTACAAGTTGGAAATGAGACTATATTAAGAGACATTATACAAAGCGTTCCAGAGATAAATTTTCACTCAACTGTGAAATACAATGGACTTATATGAATAGTATTTCCCAGTTATTTTACTCGCAACATCGATTAATTTTTAAGAAAGGCAAGCCACTTCTACAATTTCCATTTCAAAGTTCATTAAATATCCAAATTAACCGACAAATCTATTTCATTTTAATCTCAAAGAATTAGGATTTTCACCTTTTCTAATTAGATAGTTTATAACTCTGATTTGCTTCAGCAATTCAAGATAGTAACCAATTCTAAGTCATCGAACAATTTAGAAAATTTGGTTCATTAGGGAAATCAACGCCACTTCTTTGAATACATTCTGGAATATTCATGCAAAAACAGTTGCATTGGAGAAATATAGTTTATAATATCCTAATCTTGTCGCCTTACTGAAGTGCACTCTAATTTTTAAAGCAGCACGAACCATGGAGTTCAATCTTTATGATTTTAGCAGTTTCACTATTTGAGACGAAAACAGGGCTGTAAAAGACGCTGTTAAATTATCCAAATTTACCAAGTAGTCAAAAAGGTCTGAGCACCGTTGAAACCGAGTTTACAAAACCTGAAATTGGAACTATTCTTAACAAGTAGATATTGTACCATCCGAATCCGAAAATCAAATCTAGAAAGAGTTTTCTAGTACCCTGAATTTACTCTTAACATCTACTTAATCCGTTATTTTGATGCTCTTCCCCGATTAAAGTATATTTATTTGACCATGCCATACATATTAATAACAGACTGCTACATCGACGTATGAGCTCTCTTCCAAATTAACATCATCAAATTACATCTGACCTGTGCATTATTTATTTCCAATGGTTTAGAAATATTATTTTCTAATTAGAAAGAAGATTTTAGAGATTTCCCTAACCGCTGTTCCACCTTTAAATAAAAATCACGTGGTAAAAATTTCTTAAGAAATCTCAGTTCAATTTCATTAAAATCTGTTGAGTTTCAATCATACTTTCAAAAGTGATGAGAAGTGTTCTCTCATGAACTTTAACTTTCCTAAATTCCCTCTCGATATTTTTGACAATTTTTAGCAATTGCCACGCAAATTGTACCTTTCTTTCGTGTCAAAATTCTCGACAAAGTAGGTGCTACACAGAACGAGGAGCAAATTAGATAGTCTTTCCTAATGGAGATTAGGACAAGATATTTCATTTCACGAATCTGTGATATTTAGCTTCTACACTATTTCAAAGAATTTAATGAAGCCTTAGGTAAAATTTGTCCTTTATTAAGATGAATTTGACCTTTTCATATGTTTGCAAGAGGTAAAAGTTTTCTTATTTTAACGTTGACTAATGAAATTATGTCGGCTTTAAGTTTATTCTGGCCAAGAAAAGACCGCAAACTTATAATATCGGCATTTGATAGTTAAATGCATTCACCTTTAACTTTAACCGTTCAGACTATTACTGTACACCTTTTTATGCAGTATTCACCCCGAATGCAAACATCCAAAGTAATGGTGCAAAATGAAATGCGATTCTTTTCTTCAGCTGACCAAACCTTGATCAACCCATGGAATCTAGCACTTCTATTTCAGACGAAAAGCTAAGAAATCGGGAATCGGATCACAAGAAAATTTCACTAGAGGAAACCATTTAAAACATTACAAATATTTAAGTCAGCATGGTTAAAGAGGTAATGCTTTCAAAGCATATTTCTCCGTAAACCTCTTGGCAAACCAGTAGTATCTTTGGTAGTTCTCTTTAGCCATATGAATGATTTGCGAACGGCCTGGTTTATCCAAATCGGGGTACTCAAGAAGATCCAAGATGGTGAATAAAACTAAGCATTCAAATGAGAACAAGAAAAATAATTTCTTACCATCAGTTATATTCAAAGCTGAAGTCCAATCAGATTTGCGGAAGCATATATTTCCTTCAGATGATATGTTTGGATGGAATATCCTTGTCACAAACATGACCTATGTTAATAAAATTATAGAAAGTGACTGCCATAATACCTTGGGAGGTGCAAAGGGATACTCTTGAGGGATTTGGATATCAAGAAGGAAATACCCATTTGCATAGGGACTGTTAAGCTATGAAGAAAAGGCACATTAGGTAAGCAAAATTCAACTTACTGGCCCCTTTATGGCTGCCTTCCAGTGGAACACTAAACGAAAGTTAAAATTAAAATGTGGTGAGATTATCTTACAATCTCTCGAATCAACCAATTCTACTGTCATGTCCTTCAAAGGTCTTTTTTCGATGGTTGAGAGTTCCTAGAGAATTTGTGGACAACGTTAAAATTTTAAAGATGTAAAAACGTACGTTTTGCAGACGCTTTATAGTAATCGATGACATTTCCAGAATAGACCAACAATAAGTGCAGCTCAGAAGATTTCCACACGATTAGCCCAAACGGTGATAGTTAATAATGCACAATTTAAACAAACTTACATCATCACAGATTTAACCAACTGTGAAAATATGCTATTTTCAAGTAATTAATACCTGTTAAATCTGTTTTATATTTTTTAATTTTTTTCAATGTTTCATTTTTTAATTTAAGGTTAATAAAATACATAAATGCGTCATTTGAAATATCGCTTAATTAATTCACCTAGTACATTATGACAATTACATATGTATGTCAAATCGAAAAAATTCCAACAGCTTTTACAACTAACTGTTTATCTTCTTTATTTTCAGCTACACATCTTTTAACTAATTTTGCAGCAGCCATCTACTAAACGAATTCAAGTATATAACAACGTTTCCATACCCTGCTTTGCTAACCGAACTGTCTGTTTAAATCATGATAAACAGACCGCTCGAAACAGAGTCCTTACCTCTATTAACTTTATAAGAAGTAATTGAATGCTTTCTCAATATACTTCTAACTTTGGGTAGACTAAAGTTGTAAAAAAGAATTTTATCTGAGAGTTTTAACGGAAACCAGAATAAAAAACCATCTCAAAATCTGAAATTGTTTCCTACTTTATCACCTGTAAGTATTAATATTTCGTCTTAATCATTAAAAACTCTCGACCTGCAGTTTAAGTATTCAAACCTATTTGAACGAGTTCAAAATGATTATAATTGAAAATGACAACATTTAACGGGATGTTATTGGAGGTTGTACGACAATTCGTAAATATAGTAAATTCTAGCAGACAATTAGACGGGGTATTGGAAGACACATAGAGAAGATACATTGGCAGTGGGACGTTTATCCGACTCCTTGCAAGCGAAAGGAGATGACCTGCTGCTTATTTTCTTCAAAAATTTATTGAGAGAAAGTTTAATGCATATTAAATGTCCTATTTCTTAATTTACGGACGTCCAGGGAGACCGGTGCAAACTCTGAATTGAATGTGATGCTAAGTAGAAGTAGGTAATAAAAAAATAATTTGAAACCGTACTCTCATAGAAAGTTCGTTATCATTAGAAAGAGTGATGTCATATAATAATATTTAAAATATTATAGCAAAAACTGCTGAGTTAATCTGCCAATACCAGGCATAGAAAGTCTAATTAAACTTTGCATGAAATGTCTAAAGAAAATCCGAGTGATAAACTGCGTAAATGGAATAAACTACGCAAACGTTTGCAGTGCAACTAATCACCTGAATCTAACGTTTCAAGTATCTGGAAAATAAAGTCATTATACATATAGTAAAGAACAAAAGGGCGTACATGGAAGTCGAAATAGAGAAATTTCTGATAGATGTATTTGTATCTGGGAAATCTCATGATCTGCTTCGACCTATGCTGTAAAAGTTGTAGTTAAAGGAGCCATCAACCATTTATGTGGAACAATTCTCGCCTATTCTACTAATGCGGCTTTATGTTGACGTCGTCATATCACCCCCTTTCCCCCCGTTAAGATAAATTGTCCTTAATCGTTTATATCGAAGCTGAGAAGAATTTGGGATAGAATTCGAAAGCATATTAATCGCCATATTAATCGCGACTCCGGTTCATCTCTCGCCCTTGAGCTGTCAGCTCTTCGACGGTTAAGAAGACGTTAGATATTTCCGGGACCTTGGCCTCTGAGCTCATTTCGAATGATTTTTTAATTCGTCAGATTGATTCTTTTCAGCTGCATCCATTTCGGGTCGGATTTTATTTTCCGAATGACCTTGATTAGTAAAACCTCTTTGTATAGGGAGTTTGTTGTTTTTGATCCCGCCGTTGATCTACTTCATATTTCATTGAATTATAAGTCTAATAGTATAATACCAGACCTAGCATGTTCAAATGTGCACTCTTAGTCACATAGTACTTTGTATAGATTTGACTGTCTCCATAACAGACTTTGTATTTGGTTTCGCCTGCTAAGTGTAGTGTTTCTCCCTATACTTCATGAATGGAGATGGAAAGTGTGACTTAATGGCGAACTAATTTTCAGATTCACGCATATGCGTTTGTTGATTGCACTGATCTTAACTATTGCGTTGAGAGTATTATTTCGTCTCAGAGAATTATGACCCTTTTTGCAGTATTTCTTATTGACTAAAAATTTTATCTTCTCATGTTTTAAAGAGTTTTCAAAAATTTTGTCTTAGATCTCTTCCTCCTTTTGTTTGAAACATTGCAGAGGTTTTGATTAAAACACTTTCCTTGGCATAGTAAAATTGGTCCTTAAGAGCTCTTTTACCTCAGCGTTGACACACATGTTGCTTGGATGAAAGAATTGGGCAAAATCCCATTTTGGAGAATTTGATTGACAGTGATGAACTGAATAACTGTTGAACTTTTGATTTGCCTACACATATTTTGAATTAAAGCCGTGTATTTCTTCAAATTCTCAATTTGATGGCATTGGGTAACGATATCTAGGTTTGTGATGTTCTGTTCTCTTTCAAAAAGATAATTATTTTAGCATCGCTTATTAAATATTTCTTAATTAAGTTACTATGAAACCGTGCACTTGTAGTCTAAGTGTAGTGAACTTTATCGTTATGTGGAGATTTATATATTCAACATATTTTACCCTCTTTTGTTTTTAGATTTAGCATTAATTATCCCAGCGATTTACTTGAAATCCCTACATAGCTATTTAAAATCTGATAACCAAAATCACTAGGCAACGAGAAAATAGAATATCACCGATGACTGAATATATTCAGTCAGAAGTTTAATGACAATGTCAATACTATTGGTGTAGTTTGAGTAAGGACTAACAGCAATGGTGAAGCAGAACACCAAGAGTTGATTAGATCAAGATGTATCGGATGAACCTCAATAGAGACTTCCAAAAGGGCAAGAGAGAATTGAGGAAGAAAGGGGATTAGGAGGAGGCGGAGGATGTGTCTGACGAGTGGAAGTCTACGTGTCCTCCCCCCCCAATGTGTGTGCATCGGAAAACAATTTATATTCGTCACGCGCGTGAAGACATAATTACGTATGTACTTTATATTAAACGGTACGGTTGTAGGAACAGGAGGGTTGGTTCCGAACATCGCCGAGGTGAAAATATGTCTTTGCAACGATCATCCGTGATGCACTTAATGACCTTATTCCGATTGATAAAATAGACAACTTGTGGACACACGATGTTTACCCGCAAGGATTCTGGGGTTACAGTAATGTTAACAATTTCATACACCATTTTGAAGAGGAGATAATTAAATCTCAGCGATTGGTGATAACGTAGGATAAAATTTCGGAGAAGCAGAGGAATTCATCTTTCACCATAAATTTGATAAGGCCGAAGGTATATAAGTGATCTTATTTTTCTCTTAAAAACTCAGATATAAATGTGTTAATTTAAAATATCCTAACATTGAACTTACTGATGCAGACTTTCTAATTTTCTCTTTCTTTCCCCTTTCCACTGCTCGTATCCATCAGACACAGACTGCTTCAAACATACGCATGTAACAGTTAAAAATAAGGATCTATCTTCCCAATTTTGGGGAATACCTATCATAATTAAAGAAATGGAAAGCTTTTTAATTGTAACTAAGCCACTGAATGATGTACAATAAGCTGAATGAACCATTAAAGCTTACTCAAATAAAGAACACAAAGGAGAACTGAAAAGTCTTCTTTATGATACTACTCATGAAATTCTTTCTTGCAGTTCACTTTACCTATATTGCTGGACAGCGCACTACTAGAAAACCCGGTAAGTAATAATACTTTTATTAATTGCTTACATAGAGATTGCATCAAATTCTTTATTGTTTTACCTTTATAATTACCAAAAAGCCGCAGGATCTCATTCACTTATTTGTTGTGAGGTATTTTAGTCCATCAAAAAGCAACGAAAGTTAAAATGTCAGAATGTTGTTAACATACTTTTTTCTTCATTTTTGCCAAAAGAACTTATTTTTTATTTGTTACCGCTTCATTCCACTCGAATTTTAAAAAATTCTGATTATAGCTAGATCAAAATGATCGATGCTATTGAATTTCGTCGTTAGCGTTCAAACTTTAGATAAAATATTACTCCTATTTAATTGCTCACTATTATATTACAGGTAAGGCTAATTATGAAGATGCCTTCAATAATGTTTTTTGCCTATAAATATATCCATTAATAAGATTAGGTAACAGGAATTGCCTACCAGACGACTTTTGTTCTGCTAATTGTGTTACAGAAGAATATTAACTACAGAGAGTAAAGAGGATGAAGTCGCAGAAATAATAGCGCTTTGAAGGAAAGCGCTGGTGACGTGGATATAGAGAGAGATGCAAAAGCAATAAGTTTGTGGGTGCCGTAAGTAACAGTAGGAACCGGCTAGTTTGCTATAACTTGATTGTGAAAGTTGGTCAGTTGGATCTAAAAAAAGAGCCAGGTATAGAATTTGTTTATCAAATATTATTAACAGGGGGTAAAGGTTGACAAAAGCGATTGAAATGCTTTAAGATATAACTGGCAGCCTAAGGTCCATAAAGTAATTAAAAAGACAAATGACAATGTCTTCAATCTCACTAGGAGTTCGACAAACATAAGATATAGCGATATGGACCCACGCGACATCTTCTATTGTTGATAAGTAGAACTCGGTGGATTTAGAGACTGTTCCATCGTGTACATTGAATTGGTCACCGTCTGATTAAATCATAACAAATTGAAAATAATTTTCGATTGACAGTCAAAATCTATACGCTTCAGTGTACAAAAGCTTTAAGTTGCCTAGTCCCAAAATAAAATTAAAATCCCCTTTATTTTGTGTGTCCTTTTATTTTGTGAACTGCGTAACCGAAATCAAAGGCACTCAATCACATGAACCTCCTATATTTGCGTATTTGTAGATGTTAAAATGCTATATGGATAGCTGTTTCAGTTGTTAATACAAATACAAAATAAACCAAAACAGTTTGATAAAATAGAATTGAATTAGATTCCTTTATTATTCAAATCCAAAGATATTCATAATCTATAAGTTATTGCCCATCACCTACCCTAATCCTTCAGAGGAAATACATCAAAGTCCATTCCAATATCCAGAGTCGCATTATCCGTTGCTAAGATAGATGTACTGTAACTTATTGAAAGATTCGCCTTCTTTTATAACAACCCATCATTATTTCCGTTTCCTTTGACTTTAACAGATATTTTCTCCATAGACTCTTTGATAATTCCAATTCTTATACCTACTCGTCCCCTTAAGATAGTGCTACTGAAATAAATAAGTAGTCTTTACTATTTGTTTCTGTTTAAATGCCTTAAATTTCCTAAACTTTAGCAAATATGGCAAAAAGAACCTTCCAAATGCGAATGCACTTTGAACTCCCCAAAAGAGAATCTGTTAGTTTCAAAATCCTCCGATTCCCGTTTCTATTCAGCATGGTTTTCTGAATTTTGATTTGTTTTTTCCATGGGAAATAAACGAACCTATCTATTATTCTAAAGAGAAGTGATTCTAACCAACGTGTCTTAAGAAGTTCCAGATTTCCAATAATTAATAGCTATCTGGAGAGGTAATTTACCTTATTGTTTGAACAATCTGATCATTTAATCCTCTTAGGAATTTCAAAGGCGGTAAAGATAAATATTTTCCAATTAGAATCAGTATGGTGGCTGATAGAGCACATGTTTCTAATTTGAGCGGAGCCAGAACACCTTCTTTCAAACCAAGTAAAGTTAAGGAGCTTGTATCTGACCAATGATATGTTAATCGGTATGGCCCATAGAGGTTTACTGTTTTCGATGAAATGTATCGAATCGACTCCCTTTTTTGCCATATTTACACTTTAAACCCTATGTTGCATGTGCAACAGCATGTGTTAAAATTGGTAACTCAGTGGCATGAACTTCACAAAATCTATAATTGTTAAGTAAGATTATGAATCATTCAGTGATGAGATATCTACATACTTCTCCCACTATATGATTTCACTCTTCGTATTTTATTGGCAATGTCAAACATCCCCATCAAAATGCTTATTTTAATATTTATGTATGTATTAATGAGATTATCAGTCTGTACTACTCTTAAATTGTAAAACCAGTTTACTTTTTTTCTTAAAAAATGAATATGTATTTGAAACAATAAGTTTAAACCTGCACGTCTACACATATAAATATACAGTGATAGTTTAATCTAATTTAAAATTCGTGCATGAACATCCTGTGGTTATGATAAAATATTGAGTAACCGAGAGGAATTAGAGAAGTGCCATTCCGATCAAGTATTTAACCCTCATTTAAAATTTATTACGACTGATGATTATTTATAACAAATTCCGGAGAGCATTACATTTAGGAAATAAAAATGATATAATTAAATCAATCTAAGTTAAATGAGGAACTCACTTTCCCATCAACGCCTCTGACAATGAAAAACTTAAGTCAAAATTAACCATTTTCTTTCAGGATGTGTCAGTAGTTGTCAAAATTTATCTTTCAATCCTAAATATCACAATACTTATATTTTTAGAGAATATAGTTTTTGAGAAACACTTCCAATTTTCCTAAAAACTGGTACTTGACAAAAACTAGTTTTCACGCCTTCATTGCAGTGAAATATTTCTATTTTAAATATGTTCTACAAGATCTAAAAATAGCCTAAAAATTTTAATCTCATCCTTGATTACACAATGCAGAAAACGTGGAGGAAATTATGAGACATTTATCTAGGACAGACAGGCGAGATTATGTTGTGTGTCAGCCTCACTATCCACTCGCGCACTGCCCAAACTCTCAGAATCAATGCCCGCACGGCCTTTATAGAAAGAGTTGGCAGTGAGCAAAAAGAATTACTACTCAGTCTCCACTAAAGCGTAGTTTTGGGGATACGCACTTAACGCTCCCACTCACTTTCGTCTTCTCTCCCCAATGTCCACGTGTTCTCCTGGTTACAGAAATTAGCCCCACAAAAATGAGTCGAGAACGGGTAAATTCAATTTCTAATTTCGTTCGACGACTGTCCAAGACCCTCTCCCTCAAACGCACCTCAGTTAGCAGTACAGATGCAGAAGAACTCGCTGAGTATGTCCACCGTCCTCATGCTCCTCTACATACCACAAGACGAGAACGTTCAAGTCGATCGACTGAAAGAACTCGTGATACCCAGGTCTCAGCTCGTGCATCCAGCGCTTATCCTGCACCCTTAGCTACTGCGGATTGCTTCGACATTACAGATGTTAGTGATATAGAAACAGGTGCTAAGGATAAACTTGGGGAAGGACATCAGGAAGTTGAAAGTGAAAATGGATCTATAAGTCCAATTTCTTATTCAGACAGTGAGGAAACGCCAATTAAGGATACATATTATGAGGATAAAGACCCGGGATTTACACTTTCTGGGATACCTTCTGATCAGATTTATGATTTTTCCTATCCAGTAGTGGAAAGAGAGGAAACTGAGACTGGATCAATGTCAACAGTTCGGAGAACAGAGTCTTCAATTTATATGGATGAGAGTGATATCAACTATTCAGAGGAAGAATCTGAGAATCAACAACAACACCAACAATTAGAAGCGGGATCATGTGTACCGGAGATACGTGAAGACATACAGGAAGGAGAAAGCGACGAAAACACGGGAGAAGAGGGTTACAGAGAAGTGCATCAGGATGACTACGATTTTTGCAACTATCCCCAAACTGAGGATCAGTCTGATCCGTTCAGTGAAGCTATGCTTCGTGCAGAACAGCACCATCTAACAACATCTCCCCCCGCAATTCTTGTCACTTCTCCATCCAATCAAGATATAACTCAAAGATCACCAATTCGACCTCCACCACCAATCGATAAACCAACTGCACCACCTGTACCACCACCTCCTAAAGAGATTCCAGAGCATTCCAGAACAGAACCTTCCAGACCACCACCGCCGAGGCCAACTACAAAACCTCCAGGATCGACAACTGCGGAAGCTTCACCGACTACGCCGAGAAAGAAAAAGCATAAAATATTTGGAATTAATGTTGGTGAGTACCATTTCTCTGTTTTCCCTATGCTATACTGGTTTATAATTTAAAACTTTAATTAAATGCGATATAAGGAAATTTATTATTTTTGTTTCATTTGGAAATACGGAAATTCTTTTGAATAACGTGTTTTATCAGTAGTATTAGGATTTTTCAAACGTGTTTCTCCTACCTGTCACTAATTTCTACAAAATATTTTCTGAACTATCTTTCTGAAAGTGTAAATAATTAATCACGCTTCCACGTGTGACCCAGATGCTATTTTTCACACAAAAGATTTCTCCGGATAAACGAACTATTCATATTACAACTGACGTCATGGTTACAAATATTAATAATTATCATTTGCCCATTTGTTATATTAACTTGATTTTGTGTATATTAAATAGGTAAGTGCAAGATTCTTTGAACAAACGATATGATTCTAGTTATAATAGTTTAGGCATTCAGAATTTGTTCCTTCCTAATTTATATATTGGTTAAAATAGTTGTAATCTGTAATGAAGGAGCCACTTGAATACGCTCAAGTACGCACTGATGCATCAAGTTTTGATTATATTGTTTACTTTGTAAATTAAATCATAGATATTTGCTTGCTAAAGTTATTAATTAAATTTACAGTCAATTAAGTAATATAAATAGTTTTTAATGTAACAGATTGTGCCCAATTTCTTCTTATGGTCCATATTAGGAAGAAAAACACTGTCTAAGGTGGCGATTAAGCTGGAGAACTTTCAAATTAGATAGTGAAACAGAAAAACATTATTAGTCTTCTTTGTTTCTAGGTATAAACTCTTTGACATTTTTGTTATATATTCCATTTGAAATCCTTCCCAGTACCCAATAAAGTCAAATTGATTCGGCTAATTTTCGCCTGTGTTTAACACCATTAAAATCAACATCTTTCACTTATTATTTTAAAAAAAAACTTTTTATAGGAATGAGGCTTTCTTCTAGATTATACACTTGATTGTCTATTATTAGTAAGCCCAGCATAGTTTGGTCCTTTTAATCCAATTACAAGCGCACTATGTTCAGAGATCTCAGTAGAACCCATTTAAATAAAATTAATTAGTTTTATTTGATCAACGATGCAAATGCAAATTTAATTATATATGCACTATTTTAAGAATATATCAAATGATGTAAATGAAAGATAACTCTTTATTAAAATGGCTAATGTACAAAGGTGGAAATGGATATCGACTCATCTATGGTAGAAGTAGGATAAAGCAATTTTCAGGGAATTTAAATAAAATTTTTCATTGTAAGAAAGAAAATGAAATCGCTTAACAATTAGTTTAACGAATTTTAAAGGGGGAGGGGAATTAAAAGATATCGTGAGTAAAATCAAGGTATGAAAGAGATATCTTCACTTAATTTTTAATTCAGGTTGCACAATATTTACTTAACTAAATAGTTCATACTCCATATCTCAAATTTCATGATTCGTCACTTAGATTATTAAGCATCTTATTATTCACAATCTTCAGTTTATTATAGTCAGTCTTGTCATTTCAATTCGTTTTTCTTCCAAATGTTGAGAAACCAAAATGACCTTGTATGATATTAAGGTTAACATTATTTTATTTAGCAATTAAAACGGCTACAACAGCCAAAATAATTTTTTTAAAATTTTTATTTAATTGAACATAATGATCAAAAAGGCAACTATATAACTTTAATCGAATTAGGCCAGTGTCTAAACAGACATGTTTTAGAACTATATCTACGTCAAAGCAGATATAGTCGTTAATTAAAAGGAATTATTTTTACGTGGAATAATAAATAAAACTGATATCAAATGCAGTAAGACAAAGGCTCACTCCTATATAATAATAATAGTCTTAATAATAGAATGGATAATTTTCAATATAATACAAATCACGGTTGAAAATTATAAACGAATTTAGCTTTCTCCTAAAATATCTGATAGATATTTTGAAATTAGCAAAGAAGTCTTAAAAAGATGAGAGGGATGCCACATCCCAATCTTTGTTCTTATATATTTTAAGATTTACTTTTTTCTTCCACTTGTATTTGTTCCTCAATCCTCTTCACAATAACTCTCTGACCGCAATATATGTTTCTTGAAGATCTAAATGACAAATTATCATCGTTTATAAATCGACCTCCTGAGAAATGTACATACTTTACTTTTCCTTCGGCAACTGCAAAATTTAGAACTGCTCATTTCTCTGTCCAAATAGAACTTTAAGACGATCGTTTTCTTTCAATCAAACGGTATCAGTAAAAGAATTAATGAATAAAATGTTTAAGGGACGTCATTTAAATGGATATATTGGAACTTGGGATTTCTTGATTCAATAAGAAAGAAAGAAGTGTTAAAAAAGTAAAATTACTAGAACAATTTATTTAGTTTGTTTAATTTTTAAATAAAAAATCTCCATATTGTATTTCATTAACCTCCACAAAAGTCACTGAATTGTTTGCTAAAACTGAACTGTACAATAGACTCAAAATATTTATTCTAATTTAAAATTACTCCTGCTATTACACATTTTTTAAAAAATCCACCAAGCGAACTTTAAATCCTGTTTTAGTCATATCAAAATTTCTATCTTCACGGAAAGCACTTAAGAACCCAAATGAACTGTATCATGGCTGAAAGGGCTATTTCCGGTTGGGCATCAACATTTGTTTAAATGGTGAGATCAAAATAAATTTTATCGATAGTTTCATCAATGGATGAACCTCAGAGAGGAATTTATTTAAACAACTTGACAATATTCAGTGTATACGTCATCTTTATGCTTTTTATTTCCATTAATACCACTACCACCGAGCCGGATTTGACAAATTGTTGATGAAAACAGTCGCCCAACAGTGTAATGGAGAAAACCGCAAAAAATACGATTGATGCTTGTAATTTCGACCTTCTAACAATCCGAATGATATCTCACCAAAAGTTTCAGGCTTTAAGAAGTTTATTTGCTCATATCAAACAAAAGAATGACTTGACTTTTAAAATTTTCTGCCCTATCAGAAGTGTCCGCATCTTCTTGTGTAGTCAAGTAATGGCGGATTCGTAAATATTCGACGAAATCACTATTACAATTGTATGGTTGATGAAATGTTCGAATCCATTTAAATAATATGAAAGTAAATATAGTTGGACGACAGATTACTGTGTTAATGGATATTTTATCGCCGCTTTGAAAGAAGTACAGTGAGGTATGTTAAAAGCATAGCTACATCCACCTAATTGCTTTTACCTATCTAAGCAGATCGACGAAACATGAAAAATCACTCAATTAATTCTATAAAATCACTAAAATCGGAACCCTGCGACTAAAAATCATTCACGAATCTAGAAATCAATTCATGAAACTTGGCGTTCAGAACATTAAAGAAATGACTTAATGAACAAAAACTGTTATGAAAAAATCCAATGATCTAAGGCTTCCAGGAATCAAGCAAAGTCAGACTCTTGATTCCTAATCCCCATAATATACTTTTACTCTATCTTTTTTATTATACCAGAATTTTCTCATGGTTAAAGCGTCCTTTGCCTCACTTTAGATAATGACAATCTTTTAGAATTTGCGAATGATTCTACATCTTTTTTTACTTAAAATACCGGAGTATACATATACAAATCGAGTGTATTTTACCTCAAAAGATATTATTTATAATATTTATAAGAATTCAATGTCTCTTTGATATTTTAAGAGTTTTGTACTTTTCGTCATTCTTATTGTCCTAACTGGAAGCTCGTGGATTCAACTGAACTCTACCGCAGAGTACAATTTCCGCTTGGCTTTCACTGCACGAAGTTTTGCGTTAACCACTAAGGGAAGTGGCTGCTCCAGACATTAAGCTCCGTGATTGGTAACGAACGCTCTTTTCGTCTCCCACTCTCTTCATTTTTATTGGTTCTTTTGATCGCGCACGATCCAAGCTCCCCCGGTTAAGTCGATACGGCCAGGGCGTTTTCTAGACGAATGAGCGCGGGGGAAGAACTACCGAACGCGCACGCCCGTTAGTGAAAGTTTAGCTGGAGTGGTTACTAACTCTAACTCCTAACCCACAAAATCTCTCACTCAATCACTCCTCAAGGGAGATAGATAACGAGGGAAGGTCAACTCAGTTCAAACTTTACCTGCGTGGATTTGATACTTCACTTATTTTGAATTTTTGAAGACATTTTTCGGTGAAAAGAACTGTAGGTATTTTCGAAAACAAATTTTTTCAAATTTATTTTGAGATCTTTTAAAATTAACTTTTTCCCTCTTAAAAGTAGTGGACCTCTCATTAGGAATGAAATTTTTATTGATGACTCTAACAATTTTTTATTTTGCGATATTTGTTATTTGTCTGCACATAATGAACTGATTCAGATAATTAACATTGACAAATAACTTGAAGAAAAAATAACAAACAATTAAATAAATATTCTTTTTAACATTCCTGAATAAAATTATTTTTATAATTATCAAATTAAATTTAAAATTATATGATTATGAGATCAATAATTCACAGAAGAAAATTAATTTAATTTATTTTAATGAAAGCCTATTAGGACACATTTTTTAAAATTAATCTTATTTTGTTCAATTATTATTAAATTGATTCCATTTTAAATTTGATCTCTTTACTTGCTTCCTTTGGCAACCCTCCCGCTATATTTCTCTTCCTAATGTACAAACATCAGTAGTATTAGTGATCTGAGTTATTCTTTTTAATTCAAACTATTATATACGAAAATATCAGTGATAAATTAAGGTGGCTAGATCATAGATATTTTATTTATCCCAAATCATTAATTATTCATGTGCTTTGGAACGTGATAAGATTATGTACGTTACTTCTAAATTTTGATTCATTTTACGTTTACTTTGTCTAAATTTTGGTTGCTACGTGGATTTCCATTATTTTTTATGAAAAACGGTCATTATTGTTTAGCCTTTAATTACGCTCAGTCTAATAACACTGATGCTATATAGAGAGAAATTAAAGATATCAATAAACGGGAGTTTCTTTGCGCATTACTGAATGAAATATTCATAAATAACAGGGTAATTATGGGATATTTTATCTTCCGCGGTAAATTATGATAGGTCACTCATCAAAACGTTAGTCAAATCTTAGGAAAATTAACTGATTGATTGTCGTTTAAAGAAATTTCGATAGTCTCTAACTTAGAATTGAGAAGAAGATGATTAAACAGTTGCAAATTTTTTTTAAATTTTCACTATATTTAGAAAAATAAATCTGTAACATGGATGCAATAAATAATATTTTATATCGTATCAGTGAAAAATCAATGAATTTGTAATGTTTGGCTTCGTGTTTGTATTTTTAATTTTGGTGATTTAATTTATGTTTTGTAAATTAGTTTAACTTATTTAGTGATTACCTCCGTTCTATTTCAGAAAAATAAATAAAACAATTTTTAGCTTTCAATTTACATATCCGCCTTCTAATATTTTTTTAAATACCATCTGGTTAAAACTGAGGTCATTAGGTGGTAAAATTATAAATTTGTTTTCTGAAACATAGGAACTTAAACCGACATCCTTTTCTAATAAATATGGCATCTTATCATTAGATTTAAGCTTATGTAAGGTGCAGGAAAACACAAAACTGCCATTTATACAACGTGGATTTCGTTACGGTCGATTCCGATCGACTATACGGAAGTTTGTGCCGCAAAAATATGTATTCATTAGTATAACATTAGTTTGGTTAGAAAACTGTTATGCATAGTCAGTGAAATATATGTTTGTGGAATAGAAGATTCCAAGTTTCTGACAAATCCAAATAAGGCATTTTAAAATGCAATTCTCTAACTCTTGGTTTCGAAAATTTAAGAATGTTTTAGTTTAACAGCGATAGCCTGCTTTAACTCCTTTGATCTTTTCTTTTACGAAAATATTACAATTTTATTATTCTTTCGCACCTACTTAGTGACACATTAAAAGACATATTTATTATTAAAAATTTGAAACCTGCTCACTATTTCCTGAAACTTTCACATTCTCATCCTCTGTTTGAAATTCAAAACTTCGAATTCCTTAATTCGTCCCAATGTGATATTCTTAAGGGAAGATTAACATATTAGGGATAATGTAAAACTATATGGCAGTATAATTTCAAATACTGTAATAAGTTTTTCAAGGATTTTACCTTATGATCTCACAATACCAGCATTAATATCAATTTATTTACGATTTACGCAAATAATCAAACTAATAGAACTTTTAGAATTTGAGAAACAAATATGTAATTTTCCTTAAATTTAATATCACAAGTCATTCTTTCCTATCAATAGTTAATTCGGATAAGGTAATAACTTATAGCAATATTCAAGGAAAATTTTCACCATCAAATTTTGTCTGGTGGTCGGAGACTCTGGATCTTCGATTATGTAAAATAAGCCATTAAAATACCGTTATCTGTTATCGCGTTATCTGACTAAATCCAAGCTAATAGACAATAAGAATTTACGTAGACGAGCATCAAAAACCACCTCTTTCTATTGGATTAAAAATCAAAATCTTTCGTGTCCTTTTTTGATTTAGTTTTGTCTTGTTAGTACACTAAATAACCATGAATCCTATCTCTATTTTAATAGCCAAATCATTGAAGTATGCATGAGTTTTTTATTCAAAAAGGAACACACATATGAATATCCAAAAATGAGGTTCTCAGTAGAATTCTAGTTGTTCTTGAGTATTCGACATTTTAAAACATCTTTGTATCGTTTTCGACTCGAACTTTTAAGAGGTCATTTCTTCCTGCCCACTCAAGTAACTTGATTCCAAGCTTCATTGCGTGGCCGTGTCTTAGCTCCTTCTTGAATTTAGATCGTAAAACATATTATTAATGAAAGCTCATATAAGTATGTAAACAGCCTGTTCGACCTGTCAAATGAATTTTTCTATTTGATATTTAGTTGTATTAGCTTGGAATTCATTGGATTGTGGAATGCCGACTTTGGGATTCAAAATTATTACTCTTTTGTGTGCTAACAATTATTCTTGTTCTTTTAATCTACGTGTGCCTGTTCTTTTGAATAATTAAGAAGAGTAAATTTAAATATAGCTTTACTGTTTGCTTTTTTATTTTCATGAGAATCCAAAAAATTAGCATGTTAGATAACTTTATTTTTTAAATTTAATAATTTTTATTTATTTAAAACTAAGTAAGCAAAATAAGACACAGACAGTTTTATTTATATCTAATAAAGTTGGATGATAATTTCAAATTTTTTAGCATATGTGCGTATTTTATGGTTTTCATCTAGACACCTCATAGTTCACAATGACCTATGAGATTATTGAGTTACCGGTGTTTTTCTTGGCTAGCTCTAGAAATTTTGAAATAAAATTCATTTCTGAGTTCATTTTGTCCACTGTTGAAGGTTAATGAAATAATTTGTGCAAATGTGATATAGTTATATCCCATCACTTATACATGGCTGCGTATTGAGCTATTCATTGCCTAGATCGTTCGTGTTTTTTTTTCACTATTAATAATATTTTATTTGTTTAGAGACTAAATAGATTATTTAAACTATAGCTCACAATAAGGCATAGTTTTTACCGTGAAAAAAGCAAACGAAATCCAGTAACATTAAATATTCCAAAAAGGTATTAAGGTAGAGAAATTTCATTCAATTTTATTTTTAGATTTACCGCTTTACGTTCTGTAAGTCGAAACTCTTGATTTTTTTCCTAAATTACTGATTAAATTCCTGTTTATAATGTTCACTGATTACTGGCCTGTTTACTAATGTGGACGGTTGATTATACCACCTCAAATAATTTTTCTGCCCTATTTTCCTCAATTTATGTCCCAGAAAGGGGATAATATGAGTTCGCAAGAATTTAACATGACAGAGCACGCTGTTTCTACTTAATATTTTTAATGTTATTGTAGCCTAATCATTACTAACAAAACCACTATTATTACTACTCATGATAGAGAAAAATTTGACATTCTAATTGTGGGATGCAGTTTATATTAATTAATTGGTAAGGGAGGAGGGAATCAGAAAGATAATGAGGGTAAAGTGAAGGTATCAAAGAGCCTTATATAATCAAATTTTCCGACTCGAATTGTACAATACTTGCTTGTTATGTAGCTCACATTCCAAAATTTATTATCCTTCTTTTAGATTGTATCGAATGATTGTCTCTAATTTCCAATATTAATTGATTGCTTTGTAATCAAATAGGATCGGGCTTCCTGCTTCAATTTATCTTTTTCTGTTTAATGGTTGAGAAAGCAAAATGATCCGATCTGATATTAGACAGCTTACATAGTTTTAACGTAGCATATTTGAGGCAACTAAATATTTTCAAGGAGCGGTAAGCTGAATTCACTCAAGATGCAGGTAATGCTATTTAGTGCTGTATTCTATTAGTCAAAAGACCTAGTACACTGTTTAATGCACTGATTGTGGTGTTTATTGCTTAGAATTTATTTTATTAATTCAAATTTAATGATAAGTGCTGACTTTACTTACTCTTTGAATTTGTGTCACAGAAAAATAAGCCCTCAGTAATGATTGCTACCGTTCATTAACGTTGACCGAATTCATCTTAGATTGACTTCTACTTTTAAGAAAGCTGAATTTTTTACAATTGTGATTGAACTCCCTCTCTCGACGTTCCATCTATTACTTCGCGGTTTTGTTATTTGATAAGATCGTGAATTTGGATTTGGCTTGATTTCTCTATTTTATCGGTACCTAGCGTCTCTTTATAATATGTTATATATAAAGTTTCCCTTCTTGTCTAAGAAAACTGAACGGTAATGTTTAGCTCGCTCAGAAAAATGTTTAAATGGCTTTTAACGTTTATAACATTTTACCTTTTCAACTACTGACTAATATGGATAAATATTTTCAAAACTCTTAATTGGAACAATGCTTTTTTTACTTTTAACGGATCCAAAGCTCCGGTTGTGGAACCAGTTGAAGTTTTTTCCTATAGTTTATGAACTCTGATGAGTTTTGATAATTTCTAAATAATGAAACCTTACTTTGCAAATGATCGGTTAATATTATTAATACATTAGACAAATGTGCCTAAATAGCCAATGCTTTTTCTGAGAAAAAATGTATTGGTTACTTTGCATTACTTAATTTGCTAATTTTAAATAAATGTAAAATTCTTACTGGTTGACATTATAAACTCTGTATCTACTGATAGGCGATAAAGAAATACTTCTTAAATCACATTATGAAAAACGGATTTACTATAACAAGGAGAGTAATAAGTGAGATATTTTTGTCTCTTATAACCCATACATTTCGAAACAGGAGAGAGTAATAACGTCATGTAAAGAAGTCTAAATATAAAGTATTTTGTTAGCCGCATATCAGTCAATTAGACGTTTATGTTCATTTAAATTTCAAGAAACTCAAAGTTCACCTTACACTTAAATAGATGGCAAAATAGCGCAGTGATTCTGATTATGTTTTAGAATTCGTATTGAAAGTTCTGTTTACTACAATCCACGATACTTTCGATATATTTGCGTAACCAACACTCGCTACGATTTTTAGACTCGTGTATCACGAGAAAAGATCACAAAATAATTTGGCTTGAGTACAAAAATTAATAATATTACCAAACACAAGTTTAATATCATCAAACTCTAAATCTCTCGAAAGAATGCCAATATTTTCTGTTCAAATCACAGAACAAATGTTTTGTGACGCTCAGTTGCATCTTTATAAAGCCACAACTATTCAGACCCCAGAGAGAAAAAGAGGAAAACTTGAAGCTCAAAAGGACGCTTTTTTCTACAATGAAGATAAACTAGCTTATATAGGATTAGATAAACGATAATAGATAGGCTGCCTAGCTAGCAATTGTTTGCAGCGATGGATTCTTCACTGACGATCTTATCCAGGTGTGAGGATAGAAATCCAATAATCGATAACCAAGCGGATGAGGAAAGAGAAGCTCGAAAGAAACCCTTTTTTGAATTTACCAAAATGATCGACTAGTCTTCCTAACACTGATAATATACTAAATTAGCTTTAACCTTAAGTAAAGCTACTTTAAGAGCTCTACTAAACTGAGCCAGCTATTCTCCACAGAAATAATAACCTTTTCAAGGTTGACGGGAAAAACGACTTTAAATAAGTGAGAAATCCAAGAGTTGGACTGCACAAATCTGGATTAAACAAATCGGAATGGATTAGAAAGGAAAAGAGGAAGAAGTTGGAAGAGGAAATGGGAAGAAAGAGGAAGGTATCATTAATAGCCGAAGAAAATTTGGGTTGTGAGGAACAGCTGAATTGGGGTACGATAAGGTAATGAACCGATTTCGCGTTCTTTGTGTATAATTTGAGAAAAGTTTATGGGAAATGTATGCCACTTGGAGCGCAACACGTATAGACACTGAGCAGGACTATGAGTCAGCGTGCACGAGTACTATAACTACTTTTGATTCAAATATCAAACAAACATTCAATGTAACAATCGAAGAAATTCTCAGATGAACATGCGTTAGAGAAGTATAGATGATTAGATAGGAGAAAGCGTAAGTTCCCAATTTAGATGTCCATTCTTATTGAAAATAACATTTTTATCATATATTTTCCTCTTTTTTATTGAATTAACAGTTAATCGGAAGAAAATATGATGACTGATTATGTGTGAACTATTTTGTGTTTCCGTTTACAAAATAAATGAAATCCTTATTTTCTCTGACTCTTTTTCCCATTCTGCAACTAAACGGAGAGATTTTGGAATTGTTAGCGGTGGTTCAAAATTATCAGAACTCAAATAATTAACAGTTAATTTAACTTATTAAAGTTATTATCACTTTTGTTTATCACTAGTTAACTTAAAGTAAAAACCTTTATAATGAAAGTAGTTTGCAGGTAATACATCTGGTGATTTCTTTTTTGCTCAACATATATGTTTTGTATCCTAGATTTTATCGTTAAAATATTTTAAATGAATTTCAATTGTTAAGATTAACCTTAGATGTCTCTGTAAGACTATTATATACATGATTATGTCAGTCGTATAAAAGCCGTACTCGGATTATGAGTGATATGATAAATAGTTTTATGAGAAAAATAATGGACACTAAATTAAGTGCACTCAGCCAATTTAATTGCCAGGTATGTTTATGGAAGCGTGGCTTCCTTTGATTTGTTGAGCGGCAAAGTTCAAACCGTGGAACTTTGAGCTCTAAAATCACTTTTCCATTCGATTAATTTAGCTCACTTATTCAATACAAGAAGCAAGCATAGCTGAATATAGTTTGGCACGAAATGTAATAATATGAAGATTTCTTCGTATCAATCGAAACATTACATTATCGTTCTTGCTTAAGATTAATTAACGCAAGAAAATTAGTGTTTATTTAACTGTTGACCAAGGAGTTAAAGTTAGTATTAGAATATAAACATTTTTCCAAAACTCAGTATTTAAAGCAAAATTTTAAATTCTTATGCAATGGGCTCAAAATTTTGAAATAATTATAGATCAAGGCGTAACAAATTTATGTGCTTGGTCACAATAAATGCGAAAGTTGTATTTGTATCATTTTCCTAAAAGCATAATCTCGTTGAACTATTTTCAGTTTGCCCAGTTTCACTTGCACCGCTGGAGATTTAAAACATTATTTATGATAAATAAACCTATGGCCTGATTCAGTTTAAGCGATTGATTTCAACATTTAGACATTATGAATTCCATAACAGTAATGTCAAGACTACAGATATAAAGTATTATACAAGTATCTGTATTATTGTTGTTTAGACTATCATTAAGACTTGGTTAATAATTACAAATCTAAGAGAAGAAACTGACACATGAGACATCCATTCTCAGTTTAAAGCATTAGATCAAAATTAGACAATACACTTCATAATTTTTCAGGGAAATATCTTAGATTATTACACTCTTAATTACATTCTGTCATTTTGTTTATTTTAGGTCCCCTTCCTTCAGATCTTGATCCAAACTTCCCTTTCCAAAGTCACTTTGAAAAGAAACACATTCTCCCCAATCCCAAAAAAGGCCTTCAGAATATCATTGGAGGTGAAAAGCGTAAGCAACGTCTGAAACGCAAGGAAGAGGCTGAACTCGAGCGGATTATCAAATCAGCACCCAAAACTCAATCAATAAAAGAACAAGATCAGAAGGCATCCCCAGCCAAAGGTTACCTCTCTGACTGGCGTGAATTTCAAGCTCGAATTCAAGCGACTGTAACTGATACCACCTCAAGACTTGAGTCACTCAAGTGGGCTGCTGAGCCAACTCAAGATAAAGGGGAGACTTCATGCAGGTGGGCCAACTTTGAAGCATATCAAGAACCTAAGGTTGAAGAAAATTGGGCTGAATTTGCGGAGGAGGAACCAGAAGAGCAAAATCATACGGAGGTAAGTTTTTATCAGGAGACTCAATCCGACTATTCCGTAAAAGGGGAACCTTTTGAGCAATCGACAGAACCTGCTGTTCAAGAAGACGATTGGGCAGACTTTGATAATCTTCGGACAGGTGATCAGACCACTGAACAAATCGTAAATAGATTACCTCAAACAGCTATTGACGAGTGGAGCTCTCAACCACAACCTGAAAGAAAAGAAGAGACCAATAACTGGGCTGATATTGGAGCTTCGGGATTCCCTGAATTAAGTCAACAAGCATCTGACGTTTCATCTGATAATAACTGGGAATACTTTTTCCTCAATCAAAGTGAGCAGGGCTCGGATTACCAAGACAAAGTGTCACAATCTCAAGGCCAAACCGATTTGAGTTGGCTTGAATTTAAATCCAAGGAACATCAATCTCAAATAGTTGAAACTTCTATTGAAGCGAAGTTAAACAACGTTGTAGAAAGTTTTTGTCTTCCAGCAAGCTCATCTAAAACCCGAGAAAAAGTACCTAGTGATTTAGGCTCTTTTGGATTTGAACCTAAGGATAATCAAAAAGATTATTTTGCGGCATCGTCCGAAAAATTTACTCCAGAATTCTTTCCAGAACAAATCCAAACACTTGGGGAGCAGATTTCCCATCTACAAGAAAACTCAAACTCCCCAGCTAACTTTGAAAGCGAACTTTCCCCAAGAAATACAGAACCAATATCTAGAGAAACGCCAATATCTCAGTCTTCTTCCTTCGATCAGCATTCTACGACCCCAAGTCAAATTCAACACTACGGTTACGACGACCCGTCTTCACAATTAACTACTGAAATCTATCAGTCATCAGTTGACGAACCTACAGTAATGGAAGAATCATCACCTGCTAATTCAGTTACCGATCGTGAACATCCAACGAATTATGATTATGATAAGCTAACGAATTCTAATGATAACATACAGCGGAATGCAATGCCAGCTGAATATGGAACTTCATACGGATATGATGACTCTGATGTTGAAAAGCCTTTAGCACAAGGAAGAAGTAGTGTTTCAAGTTCTGAATTAAACGAATTTGTCTCGGATGTTATCGATACGGCTGAGACAGAAATGTCTCAGGAGATTTCACCAGAGATTGTAGAACTCTATACAAATAGTGGGAGAACCAAACCCAAAGCAGTCAGGCAAGGCACTCTAACAGAAAACAATCCCTTCCGAAGAGCATCAAGAACTGAGAATCCTGAGAATATTGATCAAGGACTGAACGACGAGCAGCTAGCTCTGGATGATGAAAAGACAACCCTTGCTACTGTCACTCTTTTCAGTCAATCTGTCCATGATGAGGATGAAGAGATGGAAGAAGCGCCTCCAGAATATGAAAACGAGGAACTAGCCACAACCCCGAAGAATCAAGAATTTGATCCTTTTCAAACAATCTATCCTGCATCAGATAAGGACAGTTCAAGTGAGAATGAAGATGAATCTGGAGGAACAATACCTCAGATATCCATAAAGGCGAAGAAATTGAATAGCACAAAATCGGGGTTGGAGACAGTAGATGTCCCCATTTTACCAGCTCCTCCAAAAACTGAGACTCCTGCGTACGCTGGTGATCTAAATGTAGACAGCGATCAAGATGAATTCGGAAACAGATTTGTGAAGACAACTGACAGTCTGGCAGGTATGGTAATTGACAGCTCAATTCCTGAAGGATGGGAAACTTTCACTTCTGACACAATTACTGCGTCAGGGGAAAATTGCAGTGCAACAGATGATGAGCTCGTGAAGGCTTTTGAGGTAGACTGGTCTAAATCATCTGTTCCTGTGGCAGCTATGCCTGAAGCTCCCAGACCTGAAACACCAGATCCTGAACTAGAAATTCCCTTTAATCCTTCATCACCCGAAAATCCCGTGTGGAGAATGTGGATCCGATATCCAGAAAAGAAAAAGAAGGTGAAACAGGTGAGCAAGTATACAACTGATAGAACATGGAAGGAAATCGCGATCACGCTGTCAGATGATCGAGGTCGTTGTGAGGTCAATCTGCATGAAATCGATCCTGAGTCAAAAGAGTATGTTAAACAATCTTATCGGACACTCAGAATGGAACCCTACATGCAGTTGTCTCGTTGTAAACTCCAACAGTATGACAAGTATGGAAAGTTGAATATCTTCAAGATTAATCATGTTGCGTACAAGGAGCTTCCTGGTATGAGACCAGAAAAGTTTTCTATCAAAACTTTTCAAAATCTCATCTCACATAAACCCAAACAGAACGTTGCTCTTGATCATCTTCCTGTATATACAGAGATTCTTAAATTTGGATCCATGGACAGGTCCTTTATGCGAAGTCTGATGACAGTTCTAGAAGATTCCTTAATGAAAATTCCTGCTCACAAAGATGAGGGAATCAACTACACCCATGAGGAAGTTTGTTGTTACGTCGAAGATGAGTACATTGGAAAACTTTCTGTATCTGGAATAATTGAGGAGCAGAAGGCAAGGACCAGGATATTCTGCAGTGCATTCGTAAACGGGAGTCCACATATCGTGCTGGGAATCAATGACAAATGGAGATTTGGGAGAGAGGTTGTTCGAAGATCAGATATCCTTCCGATCCTCCATGATGACTGGATCACAATTTGGAAGCCCGAGTTCCACTCATGTCTGGAAATGGACGATTATGAGAATGACCATCTTCTGAAGTTCTATCCTCTGGATGGTTGCAAATTTGAACTTATGCGATTCAGAGTGAGTCTGCGACATAATCGAGAGCTTCCAATGCAAGTCCACTGCACGTACTCGATCGACGATAGAAAAGTATCAATGCGTTGTGAGTTAATGGTACCTGGATATTTTACGGCAACAGGACGTTCAGGTGCTACTCCTTGTGAAGATGTGGAGATTCGGATACCGGTCCCCGAAGAGTGGATCTATCACTTCAGGGTAGAAAAACATCACAAGATGGGTTCTGTCCATTCCACTTTGAGAAAGCCTGGTAAAATAAAGGGTCTGGAAAGAATTACTCAAATGGCTCAAAGTTTACTTCCACCAAGCTTGCTAGAAGCCAGCATTGGATTGGCCAAGTATGAACATATATTCAAGGCGATCGTCTGGCGCATTTCTAGAGTTCCTGATAAGAATGAAGGTAATTTTTTCGAGATTTGTTTATCATAGTATCATCTGATTTTACTTTAATGACCAATTATTTGTTCTAGCATCTTACCGACCACATCTCCTAACCTGTAACCTTCTGCTCAACCCTCATGATACCGTTCCAGAATGGGATACTCTGGAAAAGGTTCTCCATGTAGAATTCAGCATGCCATCAACCACAGTCTCTGGAACAACAGTCCGGTCAATCTCCGTAGAGACCACAGGCAATGCTGAAAAGTTTGTGAAGTACACGGCCAAGTATCGTCTCACCAAGAGTATTGATTACCAGTTGGGCCATAGGAAGGACAAACCTCTGGTAGGAATACTGGATGCTGAAGTGGAAGAACAGAATTCCTCTTCAGACTCTGAATCAGAACCCCATGGAGATGAGAATAAAGAGCTGCAAGTTAATGCAGATGATTCTCAGGAGTCAAAACTTAAGGTAACTCTAGAAGGAGGGGTTGCAGTGGACGATCTACTGGGTGACGGACTCAGTAGTACTACTCCGACTCATCCTGCATCATCGTCGATGGCTCAACCAGGAACCCCTCAATCTAATGAACTAGTCGATATATTTGGCTAGATATCTTGTTTTGCACCCTTTATTTACTACTTCTGCTACTATCATGCATCTATCTAGTTTCAGTGTGCGATAGATTCAATCAACTTGCTTGAATGTTTCTTTTACTCTATTCTTTCTCTTTTCTCGTTATCTATCTTTCACCTAAACGCGCTGTATCTCATGCTCGTGCAAGCTACTAGCTACTTGCCCAAATTTCGCGATTTAATTGTATTCTGTAATTTATTAACGGATGTTTCGAAAGATATTGGGTTCACCTACCACTCAATTTAGATTTAATTTTTGGTTCTGCTTAATTTAAATGCAGTCATCTTAGTTTATAAAAATTACAGATATACAAAATATATAACAATGCGAAGGGAGGTCACTATCAGGGAGGAGATGAAATATCTGAACGAGAAGGGAAAGCTTAGATTTTATTGAAGTTTTTATGGTTTCGATTTTAGCCACAATTAAAATAACATGATTTCAGAAGCCCTTTGGTTTCGGAATTAGGCCTAAAATAGAATCAGAATTAATATTTTTAGAGGGGAGGCTGAAATACTTTATCACCATGACGATTAATCTATTTAACAAAACAGTACGGAAAGACCTCTTCCTATGACTGACTTTTGAAGGTCAGACCACCGCCGGATCGATGACAGTTTTTATGTAACTAAATGTCCAAATAGCGGAAGTAGCGTGCGTTTGCATATTGATGAGTGATGGGCGGCCTAGAAACTAGCTGCGAGATGTGAGTTTCTTATCCTGAGATAAATCGAGGTTTTATGTCCTCGAAGCATACTTTATCGGCGCCCAACGCATTCATCAGTTCCATTAGTGTGCATCTTGGTGTGTTGAGTAATATCAGATACCGAGGAATTTCGCAAATGATGATTTAAAATGGAAAATCCTGATTAAAAATATCTGCATCTAAATCTGGAGATATAATATTTATTGAAAAAAAGTGTTTTTATTTCCCATCTCGGAAATGATCTTGGATTTGAACTTATTTTTCTTCTATAGCTTAAATTGCTGACACTAGGCTTATTTCTACGTATCTATGCAGTAATATTAACCCCTCGCTTCATTACCAGAAAATTTTGGTGACAAAATCATTTATCCATTTATGCTCTAAACTTAAATTTAAAAGGAATGGATAAAGAATGCTATAATAAATTCATTTTCCTCAAAATGCTGGTTCATTAAAAGGGGTTTGGACGGGTGCCTTATTATTATTACCCACAGTAATACAAGCATTCTGTAATTTTTAATTGTGGGAAGCAAATGAAATCGGATAGCAGAAAGTCCGATAAAGGAATAAGAGGAGGGGGTCAAAATATACTGAGAGCAACGTCAAGTTGTCAAAGAGTCTTGCTGGATTCGATTTCGGGCTGTACAGTATTTGTAATTTGTAACTCATGTTCCCAAATTCAAATTTCATGATTCGTTCCCTGGATTGTAACAAATGCTTATCGACGATGTTTAATGCTTATTAACCATTTTTTTTCAGGAAGTTTCGGTCGTTCTGCCTTAATTCTTTATCCATTAACGGAGAATGCAAATGATCTTATACGGTATACAGCTGCTTAAATTTTTAACATAGCAGGGGTGAGATAGCTAAATAATGTATTCACTCAAGGTAAATCAAAATACTTTTTATGCATTATGTTTTATCCAAAATACATGCCAGAAACTGGCATGTTATAATCATTAAAACAGTTGGCTGACCATTATGGATACATGTAAAAAGAGCTGAGAGTCCAGGCCAAAGTCTGAACGGATCAGGTTCTTTTATTTCTCGATTCAAATCAAATCAGATGCAGTGGTTGAAAAGGTCGATGTATATGGAAAACCGCTTTAATTTATAGATCGAAATTTTAAAGAATATACATATATGTGCGTCCGTTGAGCTTTGTCACCTAAAGTATCATTAAATTTGTGAGATTAAACTCCTGATTTGAGAAGTCCTTTCCCTCTACACCCTTGTATAAGGTCTTAAATATAGGAATCAGAGAATGTTCTGGATATACCCCTTCTGTTGACAAACTGTCTATTTTAACTATCGTCAACAGCCCGCTCGTATACTTACTCCATCAGACTATTCAGTCACCCTTACGACGTCTAAGTTTGGATAAATTGGCGCTCACTTTCAGTCATTTCCTTTCCGAAGACTGACCGCTACGGATTAGTATAGAATCCTAAATTGCAAAAAAATTAATTTTTATATCGTCTCATAATATTGTCCTAATATCTAATGTGATGTGTCTTGGTGAGTAAGAGATCTATATCAAAAATAATTTGGGTGCTGCATTCGGATCATTGGTCATGTGATTATCCGTCCACACGCATTTGCGCTTTCGTAAATTCGATTACCAAGCCCGATGGCTCTGTGGTTTTGTCTTATTGGTCGGCATTTATCCACAGCGTTAAGGCATTCCCATAACCGTTAAATCCTAATTTTTAATTAATAAATTCATTTCTAATTTGGAACATAATGGGGCTGTCAACATATTGGCTTGGGATGTGAGACTTTAGCACATTGCATCCCTTATGGTCAGCAGCATAACACTGTGAACATCACAGTTAGCAGTAGGAAGAACTCATTTTTTGGCCTCAACAACGTCCTCATATCCACTAAACTATACTTTTTCATCATAAATGAACTTCGCATTCTTGATTATAGGGGGTTGTCCTGACGCTTGATGTTTTATACACTGTGGGGTTAGATATAAATCGTTAACATTGGCACAATAAACTGAATTCAGCTAGGTTAGTATAATTCTTGCCAAACCAATCCCGGACAGAAGTTGGATGTATCTGTTTGTATAAGTGGTCTAATATGTGCGTTGGTTGCTTTCGGTATCACTAAGCCCTTTATTTATTCTCCAACCAAATATTATAATGCTGTCGTTGTGTATCGTATCGCGGATATAGAAAATTCGGGGATGCCTTCACGAATTGGTGTGTCCCAAAATATCACCCTCTTTTGACAATTTCCTTCTTGTATCATCGATTGCTTATAGATTCATATCAAATTTATTTATTTATTAACACTGATACCTTTATTAATACTTTTCGTACATTTTCACTACATTCAAAGACGGGAGTTATGGCTACCTTCCTCTCTTTTGAGGGAGACTCAATTTAGCAGCTTCAACACCTTTTATAGATAATAACAAAGTCAGTCGTAAGAAAAATGAGTATCCTGATGGAAATTATATATCACAGGGGGAATCAACACTTTTTCCCTATTCCAGCTAGTCCCAGTGAGCACATTTGTTCCGGTGACCCGTCGAGACAACGAACAACTCAAAGATGACCTTCTTCATTATTAGGAAATCACCACTAACTGATTGACGGGCTGGAGACCCACTAGTTGCCGCAGTGGTACAATTACATTCCCGGGAAAGAGAGCGAAAATTCAATAATCGATTCAAAAGTCTACGGGGAATAAAATTTTTGAATTTCGTTCATTTGCACTGAAAAACCTATTCGGATTTCTAACGCACCAAAATGCGGCGCGAATGATATCGTTGGTAAAAAAAGAGCAAGAATATTTGCCAATCGAAAAAGGGGGCCGCTTGTATGGTGAGTGCTCATTGCGCATATGAACTGATATCATAGCAAGATGACAAGTTGCTGAAGAATGAAATGAGACACAATGAGGTTTAAACAATAAATACTAGAAGAGTAAAAAGCGTAAATATGAGATTAAGAGAACGATTTTGGATTTTTAAAAAATGTTGAGACTCTGAACTTTTGCTACGAGGTGTACCCTACCGTCTCGCATTAACTATTATTCATAAGTTGACCTTTTCATCGCGTTTATACATCTTACTTCTCTGTTCTTGTTGAGCTCTGTCCAGCATCCTTGTGGAATCTCACTAATATTTAAAAAAACACATTACTAACGTGGCCCGACATATTGCAACGCATTTTGCGTGGATCCGTTGGCAGGACAATTTGTCTATGATTTTTCTCTTGTTCCGACATGATTTCGTCCATGGACCAATCTATTGTGTACCGCAACGCATTTTTTTATTTCATCAAGCTGTTGCGGTTTGAGTAAGGGGCTAACAGCAATAGTGAAACGGAAGACCAAGAGTTAGTCCAAGACCAAGACCAAGACCAAGAGATGCATTAAACGAACCTCAATAGAGACCTCCAAAGGGTATGAGAGAATTGAGGAAGAAAGGGGATTTGAAGGCTGCAAAGAAGGATGTGTCTGACAAGCAACCATTTGTATGTGTGTACTGAAAAGCAATTTATATTCGTCACTCGGATGGAGACTTGTATGTGTGCTTTTAATTGGACTGGACGGTTGTAGGCAAGGAAGGGATGGCATGAACAGGACTGGTTCCGAAACGTCGCTGAGTGAGCTGTGTCCCTACAACTATCACCCGAGGTACATTTAGTTAATTTTTCTGATCTACAAGAATAGGCCACTTGAGGACACATAATGTTTATCCGTAGAGAGCCTGGGGTCACAATAAGGTTAACAATTTCACACATCACTATGACGACGAGATAATTAAATTTTAGAGATTAGTGATGTAAGATAGGGGTTTCAGAGACGTGGAGGGATTCCTCCTTCAAGGCTGTTATGAAGACCGCTGAAATTAACAACCTGCAAAATGAAAGCAGAGACCTAGGATAATTTTTTCTCAATCATTTATGAATTTCTACGGAATGCAAATGGTCTTTTTGATCTCTGACAACTTAAATGATATTTCTGAAGATGCTTGAACTCAGCTATTACTGATAGATATTTCAAATTTTCGTACGTCAAGATTAACCAAGGAAAATCATGCTCGTGTTTAACTGTTAAAAGTGATGTATCGGTGATTTAATTTGCAGGTACGTGAGGGTTTTGTTCGTTATTCACTCATCAGTAACATGATTTTCAAAAAATTGCTATTCGCATCATTTGCCATCTCTGTGTATTGCATCACATGTAAGTAAATGTTCGTATACGACTCCAATCTTGTATAATATTTACTAAATATTCCTTGGAAGAAGAATTAATCTAACTCAATGGCAAGTTTCATATCGTACTAACTTGTTTACTCATATCTCTGTCTCTCTCTTCTTTCCTGCAAAGAATCAAAATTTCGTAAGAAGATTTATCATAAATTATGGAACCACCTTTTGTTAAATACCATCGATCTAAAAGCTTCAATAATAGCCCCTAGGCAGACCATCTTATGCATATAAAAAGTAATTAATGCATTTTCCCCCTACATTCTTTAAAAGTACTGCGGGTTGAAGTTAATATAATTTTCTATTTCACTACATAACCGGGGCTTTTAAATTATAATCAAAACTAGGTGAGGTCATCAGCTGAAACACAAAAATGACTGTAGTTAATGGCCCGTTTCGAATTAAATTAGAGGTAGATATAAAATGTGTTAAAACGCGTCTACATTTAATGGGTTAAAAAAAGTACTGGTTAATCCACGTAGACACTCGTTAAATATTTACGTAGTCTGCTAAAACTCTAATAAATTTTTATTAATTATAATGAGAAGCAATTTCCCTGCTTCTCAATTTGTTTTTCCTCGTTCAAGCAAACGGATAATCTATATGATGTATAATTTGGAGTTGTATGAGTTTTTCAAATGCCATTCTCAAACTATTGCAGCCGCTGAAGACAATAAAATTCTATTTTTTATATTTACTCCTTTGGGGAAAACGCAAATATTGTATGTGTAAATTAGTATGAGTTAAAAGGCCAAAGGAATAAGGAATGGTAAATATATTAATAAAGCGTGACAACAGATGTCATTCAACTGCATCGCAAAAGTGGAATGCGAATTCGTCAAAAAGTTTCAGCTCTAGTATTCTGTAATCTATTCTGTTATTCCTTAAAACATTCTAATTAATTGGATATTTGAGTTCCTTCATTTAATTTATGTGTAGATTGGTTATTTAGCGGTCACTACGAGACATGGTGTTTAAAAGTAAATAACATCTATTTAGTAACTCTTTTTATATTTTATTTAGGCATTTCTTTTAACTTTTGTAGTAATAATGCTTCAAAATCAGGGCCTTTCTTCTTTTGCTTTGCACTTATCGATATATGAAATACCGAATGCGTTAAATTCCATTGGAGAAGAAATAGTATGAAATGTACTTATTTTCATCAACAGTGTCAGTCCAATTTATATGCGACTAAGTTGCAATCTAATGTCACATTCTGATAACGGAAAATTGAGCGAAGTTCTGATTGATAAATCACAACAAAACAGTAAACTTTTAGTCATTAGGTTATTTAAGAGCAACAGAATCATGCAACTTGATAAATCCATCAGGCTATAAGATTTATAAGAGATGGAAATAATGACCAAAAATCGTAATGGGTGCAGAGAGGTAGAGAAAGTGGCCATCTTACTGGCATGATCACCTGCTTCAGGAAGGGTCATGAAATTGTCATGTCTTGATCAAGCTGATTATGAAGTTCCTCCTAATTTGGTTAATTAGTCTACTGCGCATACAGGTTATTGGCTTATCAATGTGCTTGGAGCTTACAATAATTTTCCTAATCTGTAGTTGCCTCATTGATAGCGATGAGTGCATAATAAGTTCACACGGTACCAAGGTTAGCCATCGATGAAACTACCATCGCTCATCTATTTGAAGGCACCAGTCCGTGCGTTCTTAACTATTATTTAAATTCTCTAGATGACCGGACTCCTCATCACCAGTCATCTATACCAGCATCAATCTTCTAAACTCGCCTTCTTATTCCCATATCACCGGGTCCGGGATCACGGATTCAGCATCAATAGACAGTATAAGACCACCTAAACTTACACTAAGTGCCTTTTCATTCAAACTTACGATTACTTCATTTAAGCAATTAAATTGAGGCGTGACTAGGCTTTATTTTAAATAATTACCATACAATTATATTTATAACCGACTACACTCAGGATCACTACTTAACGGTCAGCGTTAACTCACTCGACCGACAGCGCCAATCGTTGACCCACTATTTTCTTTACCCTAAGACGTTTGACTTTCAGACTCTGCCGTTAGTCTGATCAGTCCTGCGCTTAAATTCAAAGTGCAACTCAAATTTAAACTATACTTACCACTTCTTATTCTCTTCAACACGTCCTAATCTGGCTACCTGCTATCTTGCTTTGTGAAGATAAACTGAAGTCAAAGGGTACCGGAAAAACTGATCTCCTCTTCATTAATTACAGTACAAATTGCTTTTTTTTCGACCTACCGCGCCCATATTAATAAAGAAAAAGAAATACAAGAATCAAAATGGTAAAAGAATTCCAAATTCACGTTCACCCCAAAGTCAATCACATCAGTTTAGCTGTACAAAGACTGATATAAACAGGACACACAGAAAGATCGCAGACCAGGGGGCGGGAAGATCAGAATGGGAATGAAGAAGGCCTACTGTCAAATAGCAGTAACTACTGCTTAGAGAGTTGGGGATTGTGAGAAATGGGACAGAAATCCTACTTCAATTGATTGATAAACATTTCCCTTAGTTTCACATAGTAGTTGATACTTTTTGCAAATCTAAAAGTGAAAAAAGGAATGAGGTCAGTATCTTGTTCATGATGTGTTGAGAGAACAAGAAGGTCAATAATGGCAGAAATTTACTTGGCAAAGCCGTTGAAAAGGGATACAATCTCTGATCGCTTGAGTTGAGTGCTAGGTCGAAGTTTTACCCTACCGTCTTCAGCAACATCAAAAAGACCATCAGTGAAGAGAATCTTCAAAGCCGTACCCATACCCTGAATCTAAAAAAACAAAAGGACATTTGATAGAAATGGAATGTTATTCAGTAGGGAGTAACTGTGATTAATAGTTTTACTTTGACTAACTCCGTCGAGCCCTTTATGGCTTGTACATTAAAGTATAACTGGGAAATTTAACGGAGTGTTCAATTTTTACATTCGTGAGACGAACAACTTTTCACGACAGATTCATGTCATATGGACAGTATCGATTCTGTGAAAGAAGTATTTTTGATGCTTGAGGAAGTGCTAAGGACAGATAAATTCAATACGACCAGTAAAATTGTTGGCGGGCATTACTACATTTAGATTCAAGAATAGGTCCATCCTTGATGTACTTCGAATCTCAACGTTGGGGACCCAACTCAACGTTTTGTGTTAAAATATATCAGCAACCGAACCGATTGTGACGTCAAACCCAGTATTCTGAAGTTGCATTCGCTAACAAATTTACTAGTAGCAGTGTAGGAATTAACACGGTACTCAGACAAAGGAACACAAGTTCAGAGAATTGAGTAACGCAGAGAATACATTGAATAAAACAACATCAGAATGACAAGGCAGTACTGTCAGAAAGTTATGTATAAGGCGAGATACACAAGCCGAAGTGTTAATGGCACTTCAAACAGGCGGATAGGGATTATATACTATAAACGTTGGGTATGATGGTCTTAAGTCGACCACTAGTGAGTAGGGGATGATTAGATAACTGGTAACATGACATAGTGTAACTCATATATTGGAATAAATTTGAGTACGCGGAATACGGATATGTGAAATCGATAAGAATACCCTTGTAACAACGTATAAGTGAACACATTTGATTTTAAATTACTACATCATCCAAAAGTCTAAGCGTTCGCCTATTTTTTATTTGTTTGGATAAGTTAAAGACAGTGTCTATAAAGGGAGAAGACAAAACAAAAAGTGATAAACGATACGAGGAACACAACTGCATGGATTTTGGTCATTATTAAGGAAAATTGTAAAATAGGAGGTCCCGAACGAAATATTTTAACACGATTTCAATTAAAGCATGTAGAGACAAAATATTTTGTATTAATGAACTTTCTAAAAATGATTAGGGAAGAGACTATTAGCATAGCTAGCAAGATCATTATAAATTAGCCTCTGCCTGATCTTTTGTAGTTATTTGTGCATCTACCTCACTTAGAATAGACCATTGAAAGTCCTTTTAGTATTCATCTTGGACCAAGAAGCAACATCATGGAGCCTCTTTGATGGGCCACCCTCTCCTGACCAAGTGTAAGCCATCAAGTTCACAGCCTCACTAGCCCAAACAGAAGAATGTACGCAGCCTAACACGAGCTCAAAGCGTGGACAGACCATATAAAAAGGGATTATGGGCTAAGTCAGATATACTTATCTTCATACCCTATTATGTGAGGAAAGATTGTGGTCGCTTTCTCTCATCCTTTGCACTCTCTATGCTTCTTGGTTCGTATTTCTATCTTTCATACATATTTTAGACCTTAGATCTCTGCCTTACTTATAAGGTGTCCCATAACAAAGACTTAATTATACCACACTTCACACATAGTATTAATCAGTACGACTGATTAAGCCGTTTGCTGAATGTACAACACTGAATATCGAACCTGTGACCTCTGACTTTGCAGAAGTACACATTGCCCACTACGTCACTAGACCAGACTGCTATGCGCAGCTCTACATAGTATTTGAGAACTAAAGAGTACTGCGTATACGTTACACTTGGCTTAATGCACGTAAACAACAACGAAATTGAACTCAACGTATTAATCAATAGTACAGAAAACCACTTCATACTTGGACTACTTATATAAGATAAACAATTATTTGAATTTCAACTAATTCATCTTCTACTACAAGTAACCTGGATCATTTCACATAGACTGACTTAAAACCAGTACTACAAGATGATCAATTGGAGTACCTTGTTTTTGCATTGATTTCTAGTCAACTTTTATATGCCTCTAACTGTTAGTAAAAATTGCTTTCTTGACATTATGGGCCAATGCTCTTCGGCCCACATTTCAGAAACAGAATAACTAGAATAGAACTAGTTGATACAGAGCAAAGGGGGAGGAATGGTAGAATGCGATTTTTTCATCATAAAACGGGTTTGAGAACATTGGCTTTCTTAAGGTATTCTAGTTGTTAAGTGTACACATTCATAAAACTCCTAACTGGCTTTTAGCCTGCAGAAGTGCTACTTTGAAAATCAATGAGACTATAAAACTTTCAGTAATGCATTCGTTTGTAGGTGTTTGTTTCATTTTTTGCTGTTGATAAAAGATGAGGAGGGAATGAGTGAGGCTAATTTAGGTCCTGCATTTTCAGAGGTAATATATCTCCCGTGGTAACGCAAAAGTCTAATAACCAGATGCATTTTACGATAAATTTGTCTACTTTCCTCAAATTTAGTGACTAAACGTGGAACTCAGAATAGGACCCAAATGTCCTCCTTGTGCCCAGACTGTCTGTTAAAACACGGCCAACCAGACCGCTAAAAGCACAGCTATAGTAGACTTATTCTGCGTCTTTTGACTTTCAAATTTAGATACTCTTAGGGATGGTAATTATGCGACTCTGGGATGGGCCTTAGCAGTAAAATACTACGGAAACGCTTTATGAAACCCAACGTCTTTTGTGATCTCGACATTTGACAAGAGTGTTGTATTCTTGGATATGGAGTACGACTTAGAGACTTATTTTTACGATCTATAAACCGAAATCCCAGCCAAATAAGAAAAATACCATTATAGTGAACATTTTTACAGTTCAACTCGAATCATGTGCAGTAAGACGTAATTCATATTAATTCCCATAAGCAATTTAAGGGTTGGATGTTATTCCCAATAATAATAGGAGGGAAACATAAAATATTAATTTTTAATAATTTCACATAAATGTATATTCTTCTTGACACCCCCTTTGTTTATAAATTAAAATTGTTCAAACAGACCCCTGAGCAGAGTCCTTTTTGAACCTTACTTGAATAGACGTACTTAAGCAGTTCCTAGTCTTTTGACTTGGGGGTACAATGAGGTTGGGAGTTTAGCGGTATGGGATTGGATGTGTAATCGTTCCAGGTTTTAAAGTTTGTGGCTTAATACTGGAAGCATTCTAGAAACAAAAGGCTCCGATCTTGTGCCGCGAGACACTAATTACCTGCCCTGTTTAGAACTTGGGGACATATCAAGAAAACTACAAATGGTCTCTTTAATTTCGGCTAAAAATGTCAGAATATTCAACCGTTCCATTTATTGTGGATAGGGTTAAATTGAAAATAATACCACCCAGGGACTGAACTAATATTTAAAACTTCTATGCACTAGATAAATTTAACGAATAATTTATAATTTCCTTTAACACCAATCATAACAAATGATAATCGGATTCCGCAAACTATCATCAAAATCTCAATTTAAATAAACACAAAAAAAAACAAAGAAAACTTATGTAAAGGCGATCTTAGCTATCCAAAATTACTGGGAATTTTTAGCATAACATTTTAAAATTTCCCAAGTTCCACCTAAGAAAATTGCCAAAAATAATTGACGTGGGTAGAAAGAAGCCGTTCTCATCAGAAACTAACATTGATTACGGTCGACTAGAATTAGCTAGTGCGGTTGGCCATCCACATTACTGGATGTGCGCCAAATAGCACAAATCTTGTGACTTCTGACTTGACAGACGAGCATGTCGACCATCGCGTCACCGACGCGCTATGGCATTTTAATACTCTACAGTAACCCTTTAGTTAGATGATTAATAGAGCTAGTTTAAGTGAAAATAGTTATTTTTCGGGAAAAACTGGTTACCTGCAATTTACCCCACATTCTGCACTTATCACAGCCAACACAGTCCATGATTCGAGTGATGTTCAAAAATCGTAGACGGAATTCCTCCTTCAGATCGAGGAATTCTTCACCTGATGCTTGAAAGAGTTGGGATTCGTCAAACACGGTCGCGTGTTTTCTGAAAGAGGAAACAAAGAACGACAATAGCGAATTTTAGTGGTGGATATAGAAAAATAACAGTCAGGAGTAAAGAACATGATAATTAAACGGAACCAATTCAAAACAAAACAAATAAGCATTTTGGTCATTCATTTCTAACAGATTTAACCAAATTTTCTATCTACTTCACGTCTTTCAATGTATGACTTATCCCTCAATTCTTAGGCTGTTTATCTGTTTTTCTCGCTATCTCCTAATATTCTGATACTGCCTTTGCCTTCTATCTAATTTGTGGTAGTGAAGTTTGTACAGTCGGGAAGGGATACATCTAAATTAGTATTTCTTCATGCTATGTTGGTTTCTCTCTAAGCTAGAGCCCACAACCTGCTAGATAAGAATCAGATGTTGATGCAGCATATGCTCCTTTTAAAACCTAAGATATTCTACAAAAAAATGGTAGAATTAAGTACCTGATTGTGTTTTGAAAAAAATTGCATTATACTGACAAACAACAGGGGCTTATATTGACAGTGACTGTAACATTCAAGACTAATACGAATTGTGCAGAGATCTGGTGCATGAGGTAAGGAATTATCCAGAGAATAAAATATTTGTCCGAGTACAATATAGCACTGATAATGTAACTAGGCTCCAAGTAGAAATTAGAATACAATTCAATAGTCTAAATGCGCCTTAAGATGTGCCATGATCAATAACAAATCAACAAAAGTTTTCATAAAGTACAGGCATTCGCGAGACTTGACAAAACCTGATCGGGGTATAAATGTAACACCGTTCTAACTAAGACAACGTACCATCTAGCAGTCATGCAGAGATATTTTCCAATGGAATCAGGTGAGTTCAAGATCGAAGTGTTTAACGAGTGAACTGCCTTATTTTAATGTGTGAGACCAGATTGCAACTATTGATACATTTATTCGAAATAAATCGGAACAGCGCGATAGCAAAGGTAAACTGATTTACTTCATTTTACTTTAAACTGCCGCTATTATAATTACTATGTAACGATCTACTCACACGCCTGAATAAGCAGAGAATTCTGAATAGGAACCCGGTGGTGCATATCCAATGAGTAAAGTGACCATCTACAAAGTGGACAGATTGTATGAAAAACAATCCAGAAAAGGTGACCAGGCTTCTGTTAACAGCAAGCTTAAGAAAATAAATAAATTTCCTCATCATGTACTTACATTACCATTTATGGCTGAAATCTATAAACAATAAACAGACAAATATCTTAAGTCTGTTGAAGAGACATTTTCCTACACTTACCCTGGAATCCTTCTGAAGCGAAATTCGCTTTCTACAATCCCTCGGTCAGTTTAATCAGTATAGTTAATCATACCAATGGATGGGTGTCAATAGTTTCTGAATTGATAGATATTCATGTTGACCACTACGCCATCATCATGTTAAAGCAACACTTTGAACCAATCTCACTTGTAGTATACATTCGATAAATTGGAAGTTAGCTTATACTAATTAATTAAAAATAGTATATGAAGTGGACTGATGAGCACTTATTAATCCAATAGTAAGATGCTGAAGTACGAGCTAAATCGATATGCACTTGGGATGAAATGGCTTGATATAGAGAAGCGTAAACATCTTTATATATTCAGGACATCTCGACAGCAGATTTACCTTAATGGCGATAACAGAAACCAAAATCCGGAGGATTAAAATCAAAGAAAAGTGCTATTCAAAACTTAACTTGCGGATAGGTGAATCATTATATTCCAACTTTTGCAATAATTCGATTCTATATTCTGACAATAGTCGTAAGATATACTCACTCAATATTATTAAGAAGGTCCAGAACCATGCTTCGAGTTTGAGTATCCACAGCAGTATCACCCGTATAGAAAGCTTGTTGTCTAAGGAGAGGTGCTATTTTAGCAATAGCACGCATTTCCACCACATAGTCAAGGAAAAGATTACGCAAACGACCCAGGGCCTCTGGAACTAGATTGGGATGGAAACGACGCGCAAATTCCTCCACACTGGGACCCCAGACATTTTCAGTAGGCTGAGCGAAGAAAGTATTGGCTCCACGAAAGTCTACAACATTATAAGCAGGAGGTGGGTTAGCAGATTCCTCCGGTTTAAGAGTTATCCGTATGCCATATTCATTGATCACACTTAATTGTACCGTATTCATTGCAATTTCTATTTATAAAAACACTTTCCAAAACTTATTTTGCTTAGAGGGGTACCAGTGTGGTTGGCCATTTCGCTGGTGGGTGTGCACTGATAGGAATCGAACTCGTGATCTCCGACATGGCAGACGTGCACGATGATCAATTTGAATGTGCTATTTAAAATTCGCAACTGTTCGAATCCGTACAGCTTGAACAGTCTACTCTTATCCACTTATTGTGCGACCTTACGTCGTTAAATGCCCAATAATGATAGGTTAAACGTGTACATTCATGATTCTCATGATTGCTATAATCTTCCGACCCTAAAACCGCGTATTAAGCCATAGAAAAAAAAATTTGGTATACAATATTTTCGCTAATAAAATCATTCAAAGTTTTACGACTTACCGGATAGAAGGTGGTTATAGCAGAGCTGAAGGCTAATGCTTGTTTGCAGACCAGAAATCATACGATAGAAAAGGCGCTTTTCTTTACATGTTGCTGTATCCACTATAAGAGAAAAGCATTCTGATTAAATTTGCGAAACGAAGAGTTGAGGTTACTGAGAGATGACCAATATCTTACCTGGTGAGTAAGGGATACCACCATAGACTTTTGGGGGAGTAGACCTAGAGAAAAGGTAAAAATTACAGTTGAATGTATTGTTATAAAAACAGGATTGAATGGCAGAGTTTAAGATGTATACTTGAAGCAATTTTCCCAGTAGATTGAGCCCCAAACTCGTTGGGAAGATTCCCCCTTATAGCCCGTATACTTTTCAATATTTTTCAGAAGATCGACGTAGATTAAAGACTCGTCAGAATCGTCTAAAGGAAGGAACAGAGTCAAAATTTATGGAGAATAAGTAACGACCAACAAATAACAAACTCTACAAATTGTAATCCCTCCCAAGCTTTAGAAGTAAAATATACATCCACTACCAGTACTTAAATTGACACAAAGGAAGACCCTATTAATGACATGAAAAAGCATAAGTTATGTGACCAAAAGAATACAAATTCAAGCAGTATCCAACATCAATCTAGGCTGCAAAGATTAATTTCGGATTAACACCGTTTTATAAAGGGGCAATACAAAGATTCGTGCACTGAAAGACCAAATACATCAGATTTTGAAGACTATGCATCAACAAACCTACCTCATATCAAAATATGAGTAACTTGGGTTAAGAGAATTTAAGGTACAATATAAAACCTTACCACCTAATTCACAGAAAGGTTTGTTCTCCGTATCTTGCTGAGTCCACTTATGGATTGTCTTCTGTTGATTTTCACTGTGGATAGAAAAAAGAAATATATGGGACTGGCAAGGGAGTTATATTACATTCTAATAAGTCAGAGATATACTCAATTGATGTGTCCAAACGACCAAGAGTAACTTCTTCTTCCTCCTCCTTCGAACATGATTCATCATCGCTGTCTATTCGCTGTCAAAGAGAATAATCAATATTTAATAACTATCGGTCATTGCAAAAAAACCAAAGAACAAAAACAGGCATTTTCAAATACTTACTACAGCCTTAGCCGGGATGATCTTATCATAATTTGATTCCCGAATTCCAACGGGAACCTCACCAATTGCGCAATCCTGAACCTGACAATCCCTCAAAACGCAGCGACCATCATCTGGCCAGAACTGACATTTACGATAGAGGTTTATCTAAAGGGGATTTTAAAAGACAAAATAATACTAGAATAAAAAAGGATGGAAAATAAATAAAAATCTGACACAGTTGCTAAAAAGCTACCTTGAAAATTCTAAAGTAATCAAGTTTTACAATGTCCTCTAATTTTGGTAAAATGACTTCGTTTATTTTGAGAATATCCTCTACGGTAGTGTTTGAGTCGCCAATTGATCCACAAATCTAGAAAATATCAAATTAGAATATTGTTAATATCATTTCAAGAAATTACTTATTCTTCAAATTTCTTGGAAATAAGACTTACGGTAATCTCACACTCAGGTTGACTTAAAATTGAGATGTTCAAGAATGAAATTAATAAAATGGTAGTCAACGTCACACGTCTAGAACCAAACATAATTAAAGTCACTCTTGAAGAGTACACACGAAAATTTATTGTTCCACCATTTATAGGTTATGTTAGCGAATTTCTATTGGTTTATGATGATGGTACGTATAGGTTATATAATATGTTAGAAATCTAAAAACAGTAGTTCCGATATTTTTATTAAAAACTCTCCAATAATATGATAACTTAGTTTATTTTAGGCTAATCAAGCATTTGAAAATGAAAAAAGGTTTGTATAAAAATTACACTTCTGAAATTGGAGACTACAGAATATATGTAAAGATTTGTAAAAAAATCATAAAACTCAGGTTGAACTTGAAAGAAACTTTATCATCAGAGATGATTTTTATAATCTTTGAAAATCGGTAAGGTTTCTCAACATTTTTTATTAAATAATCATCGATTTTTTGTATATGTCCAGGCATGCTAACATTCCAAGATAAAATCTGTTATAAATTATTATAACATTATCAAATGGTAGTCCAAAATTGTACATTATTCTGATTTCACTTTTTAACGATTAAGTACTATTTAGCTGCTCATATTTAAAGTCACCTTCATCACCTATATTTGGGTCTTTCAGTTAGTAGTAAATTAATATAAAAAGATTACTTCAAACAAGTTAACACATTCATTAATAGATTTAGTCAGCAAACATAACTCTGATTAGATAGCTTAAAATTAACGAAATGCCATGTGGAAATTTCATCCATTAAATCGTTATTATTTAATATCGAATTCCATCATGCATATGTCATTTCTTCAAAGGTTTTAAATTAAATTTCAATATATAACAACACCCCCCAATTTTGTTCATTTTTTGGTTCGATATTCCTCCAATAACTTGACTCAGATAGGTCGGTGTTATTTAGTCCTACATATATATATGAGCTCTTCGATCTCCTCCAACGTTGCCTTGATTAAATCAATCCTAGCTTTTATATTATATTATGATATCTCTTGCAAGGGTAAATCAACTATCTATATTTCTTCTGGCCCGTGGATATCATCTTCTATTGATTTTAGATAGAACAGCTTCGAGTAGAGAAGTTGCGGGTTGAAAAATCTATTGGAAATCAAAGAGAAAGCTCAGAAGAAATGTTAGAAGCGTGGGAGTGACGAAGATGGACCGTTCTGCAATTGTGCAAATGTAATGAATATATGCAGGGCTGCTTATACACACAGACGAATATGAAGTGAGTGTACTTTAATGTCCAGGAATACGAAAGAATGGCATAATTAGGATAAAAACATAAGTCGACAGGCATTGCAATAGCCAGCAGAGGTCCATCAACACCTAATAACTAGAAATGATGGACTGGCGATGAGATCTCCGCTACAGTGTCAACAGATGGTCCCATTGTGTGTTTGAACATAGATACCTAAACAGGTGTCGATTATCACGCCAAGATACTGACGACGGGACATGATTGACGCCTTCTGTTAGAAGAAATGATAATTATTTTCCCCCTTTCCCAATATTTCTTCTATGAATAAAATTGCAATTTCTTTATTTCCCCACCGACAAAAAAACACTTGATAATTATTCTTATTTGTTTAAGCCGATACCGATTGAGAACGAGTTTCGTTAATACACTCGTATTGACTATGACGTGCCTTCTTATCTGCCTTGGGTTATTAGCTTCTGTGTTAAGTTACTATATTACCGAGTTTTCTAGATTGTTGGCTCTGCGAGATTACTACCAGAACCCCTAGTTGGTTACTTCATAGCACCTATCGAAGAAATGTTTTGTATGCAAACCTAATTTACTTATTAATAAATTGTGGTTGCTTGCCTATCGCCTCCGAACTGATCTGGCAGCATGAGTAATTTGACTTAATCTATCTATTCGATCGATGTGGCCCCGATATACCTAGCGTTATTGCAGGCAGTATCCTTTATGAATGTAACGAACGAGTTGAGACCTATTTAAAATTTAACGCATTTTTTTGATACTGAGTACAACTGTACTTTTGAAAAAATGTAAACAATCACATCCTTCAAAATTTGTTGAATTGGTGAAAGATATTTAGAGGACCTGTGGACCATTGATTCTTATCAACAACAAAATCGAACACATATATAATGTTCAACTCGGGGTAAAGGTTTTCTATTATCGCTCATTTAACTTTATAGCAATTTCTTTTCCTTTTATTAGCTGTCACTTAATGGATAATCATATCATGAAACTTGATTCTGAAATATCTTAAATTTCTTTAAAAGCACAAAAAATGTGACAACACGGTGATGAAATAATGATATACAGACATAAAATTTAAAAGTAATTTATTAATTCGGCGAAGATTGGCTTTCCATTTTGAGATGCAAATGTTACCCTCCAGTCATTATTCTAAATAAAATCTCTTTTGAATTTTAAAAATTATTAAAGATAACCTAGTATTTACATGAACATAATCATGAAAACCCTTGAAAACTTCTCAAGTACATCCCAATTTTTAACAATTCATTTAGCCAATCAAAACATTGCTCTTCATAATATATTCGCATTTGAGCCTGCTTTTCTTTCTTTTGGACCATACAGGACGTGCTTTTAGGCGTCTCAGTATTTAAACAACATATTTTGTGCACATATTAATTTATTAAGTCACTTGAGTATGCCAAGATATCCTCCGCCAAGGTATGTATTTTAATTTAATGTATAATTTACTTCAATTTACGACGTTTTACTAGTATTCTTCTGATCTTGTTAATTAGATGGTTAGATTATGCTCCCCTTGGATTACCCATACATGGAACTCCCCTCTTGCCTGTCAAGCTCCCGATTCCCAAGGAGAAGTCACAGAACATTCCAAGAAACTGCTGGTTCACAGATAATGACCTCCTCAACTACTGTCTTGATCAAAACCGTCCGCTGAATGCAGTAATCGATCTCACTTTTACAAACTACTACGATCCAAAGGTAAGTGGCTATTGTTACCATTTATTGTTTGCATCCTGTCCAGCTTTTCACCCTTCGCGATGTGCAGCATCATAAAATATTCATAGAAGGAAATGTAATGCCAAATGAAAGTACAGTAAACCAATTTATCGAACATGTGAAGAGTCTGGTTGAACAATCTCCTGGTATGTGTTACCACTTCACCTAACTAATCGTATTAGAAGGTCTCATCGCTATCCATTGTACGCATGGAATTAATCGAACGGGTTATTTAATTTGTCGATATCTAATTGATATCCTTGGATGGTCGCCAGGTAGGGCCTTGTCAGGTAATTAGATAATTCATTCCTTATGCGCAACCCCCTTTCAGAGTTCACAAAGGCCCGTGGCTACGCGATCGAACGTGACAATTATGTTGCCGATCTTCTGTCTCGACGTAAAGGACTAACTGATGAGTATTAGACCTTGTGTATTTATGTGTTCTATTTATACTATTTCAGAAAAGAATTATTATCTCTAGAATAAAACCTTTCTATCCAAACGTCTACGGTAAGAGAGATTATTTAGGTTAAGGGGGGGATATATGTGTACTTGAGAATAAATAAGATTTATACAAAAATAATTTAAAGGAGGGTATAATTTGAACGTTGTACAATTTAGAAAGCAGAGTTTCTTTTTGAAGACGGATTGTATTGAAATTTGCTGAAAAAGGAAGATAAAGTTGATCCCATCTTGGTTCCATTCTGTGCTAGATTTGTGCTCTTCACCACAGGTTGGAGGTTCCTTTCATCAAAAACGGGTGAAATTGGGCGTTCATTTTCGATGCCATCTTTGACTTGCATTTGCTGTTGTTTTGGACATTCTTCACCTGCGTCTTGGTTACTAGATCTCGAACCTTTCAAACGAGGGAAGGAAAAACGCTGGCTCAATGGAGATGCTTCCGTTATTTTTCTAAGATGAGAAAATAGAGATAACTTTAAGGGGCTATAACTTGGGTATTTCATATTTATCACTATTAATCCCTTGCTAAGAAAGAAAAAACGCAATATTCAAATTTCTCATCAGAATGCTATCGCTATAACTTCTCAGATAACAAGCATTCGGAATCTGCTGGAGCTTATTCTATAGGTGTGATCGACCAAATTGAGAATTTTCAAAAATACTTTCCTTCAATGAGCTTTGTGTCAATAACAACTAATTTAACTAAATTGGACTGTAAGAGGGGGGTATTTTCGTCACATCTTAATAAAGGAGTAAACGATTTCCTATTTTCTGACTTGAGAAACCGAACTTGTAAAACTGTGTAACAATTACTACAAGGATGGCTTTCAACACATTCCCGAATCTCTGATTAAGAAACAACCTTGCCGATCTACACCAAAATCTGCACACTCAAGTCCTGTCCGAAACTGATCTGTGAGCTGAACCCAAATATCCTTGATGTTCCGACCAAATGTTACCAAGTCTTTAGGTTCATCTTAGTCAAATTTCTGCGTAATTTAGTAAACTGCTGTTTTTCTTTGTCTAAAAGGCAAATATTGCACCTGTCGTAGACTCAAACGCATATCCCCGTTACTTCTAATCTTAGTAAGTAATAAAAATAACATTTTTTAAATAATAAGTAATAAAACTTTCTTACTATGATGGCTTTACGAAGTTCGTGGTCTGTCATTCATATTTGCAGTGATATCTCGAACAGATAAGACTTCGTTATCCTGCCTCATATCTAAGACACAGAATATGTACTAGAAAAAATTTCTTTGCTTATGAGTTGTCTGTTAAAACAATGTGAAACATGCTCAAAGCCGTCCTTTTTACCTTACCTGAATGGAGATATTCAGCTGCCCATAACTCTCCTAATTTTGAGGTACGGTGGGCTTGACAATTTAGTAGTTTGGAATACTTGGATGCGCAACCATTCAGGCTTTATTGGCTAGTTACTTAATACTGAGGCATCCTAGAAGAAATGGAAAGCCCTAATCTTGTGCTGCGGTACCAGTCTTCATCTTTAACGTGAATGAGAAATTACACTATTTCTCAAATAAAATACTATACCAAGATAAGTAAAGAAAAGTCAAAGATAAATCTTACAATCAATAAGCGCAAATGGAAACTTCAATTCATCTCTTAACCGTAATCCTCAACCGCGTGGTTAAATATCTGATTTTCCAAATATTAGGGATATTAAGACTTCTTCGACGCGTTTGGTAATTAGCATTAGCATGGTAATTGAATCTGCAGCGCATGATGATTGTGAACTTCTAACCCCTATAGAACCACATGCTAAACCCTAATTGTAATGTATGATTAATATCTTAATAATAATCCCATGCTTCTCTTATTAATAAATATCCAATTAGCCCTAAGAGTAGGCCAGTACAAAGGATTAAAAGGGACCACTTCAACGGTAAACCAATTCATATCATCCGATACTGTAGCGATCACATTCACTAGTAATAAATTGCTTAAACACATTAGGTGCACCTTACACTTGATCTAGCGAGAAATTCGGCCTGTGTTCAGACAGTGGTGCTTTCTTCTCTCGAGGGGCAGCAGCAAATACATTGACTTTTCTGCTTGGAGCTGATTTGCTAAAATCTCGCTCGAAGAGAGATCGAGATCGTTTGCATTCCAACACCGGGCTTTTTAGTCTTTCATTAGCAGTAGGTTGAAGCACTGCTGAAACTGGGGTGGCAAAGTAAGCTCCAGCAGAAACGATAGGAGTTTCGCTATTTGCGAAATCCCGCATTGGTGTCTTTGGAGGTGGCGGTAGGACTTTCTCTTCAGAGGTGTAAGAAGCAACTACATCTAAAAGTATCGAAAAAAGACAATCAGTTAGACAAATCTAATCCTGAAGATTAAACCATTGAGGAGAATTATTCAAGTGATCAAATTAAAAATGACCTTTCACATTTCCCGCATGACTTTTCCACCATACTGATAGTTTGACCTCTGCCATCGTTGGCTGTCAGTGCTTTGTTGTTGTGGTTGTTTTATTCTATTATCTGAATAGCCTTCTCCTTCATTTCGAAACTGAATATTTGGGAAAATCTAATTGGCAATAGGAGGATCCAATCGAATGGGATACTCATTCAGTCAGAACAATATGTGAAATAAAGATGAGATCAAAAAAGTCCGCAAACATCCATGTAAGTGATGCCTTGTTAATCCATCAATATTCAAAAGACTTCAAAATGTATATTTCAAGAAAATGGCTTATAGTATATATATATATATATATATATAAAATTTTTTGAGAGGCAAAGAAAGCTGACGCAAATGATCTTAGAGATATTTTTCACTTAGCTGACAAAAGCTAGAAATTAGTCATTGAGGATTAACTCATTCTTGGGGTAAAATATAACAAAAAAGTGCAAAATACTGCCCGATGGCATTCAGCAGAGAAATGAGTATTAGCGGGAAAGGAACTTCTGATGAACACGAATACGGAAAGGCTGTATTAACTCTTCGCAGATAAAAATGAAACGGGAATACTGCAACCAACAGCAAAATAAAAGGGTAAAGACATTGAAGATGAAATAGAAAAAGTCCGGAATAACAGCGTTAGAGAACGCAATTATATATCTTGATGCACCCAAGCTCATAATTTCTCAGAGTGCCGGTGCGTGCTCATTTCTCTCCCCCTCTCGCCCCCATTGCACCCATATATTGATTATCAGCACCCCTTCTTTATAGAAAATATTGTCTAGATAGGTCAATAGTGCATAAGCGCAACATTGATAAAATTAGTAAGAGTAATAGTCCCAAAAATGAATAAGGTCTTGTAATTTACAAGTAAATGAACGGTATTGGAATTTTGAAGAAAACTAACATAAATCAAAGTTCGTGCCTTATTTCGAGATGAACAATTCACATCCCGCAGGTGGGCTTCAAGTTTTCTGTTAAAAATATCAGGATGAGTGCACTATATGCTTGACGATAAGTTTGATTTTCACATGAGAGGACTTTTATACTTATAAAAAGCCACTGTTAGATAGTCTTGAATGTTTTGCATTCCAGCCCTTTGATTCGACCACAGCTGTGAGGATATTGCAGTGAGCATTTAGCTACATTATAGTATATCAAAATTAATTATCTTTTGCCATCCCTTTCTCCTTCAGTGCCTAATCCAATAAAGTTAGTAGGAGTTGAGAAAAATCAGAAGTTATTTTACGTTATTAAGAAACTACACGGGTACTATCCATATCTTACGGGAAGGAGCATAAATACAAACCCTCTTACCTTGAACATTTGTTGCATCCAGAAAGAGATTATCTCTCAGAGGTCTTTTACGATTAGCTGAACTGACAGAAGGTTCAGCTGTGAGAACAGTCGACACCACAATTCGATGACTTCGACTTAGAGTAGTTGCGTTAGCTGAAATACGAGGTCGAGATGAGAAAGAGGAGGGAGGTGGGAGAGCGGTGGACTTTCCACGGTCATCTTTCGAATGCAACAGCACGAGACACTGAGATTCGCTTAGCTTACCACCGCTGCTATCTTCAATTGAAATACAGAGTGGACGAGACTGGAGTCCATTGTCCGTGTAGTAGAGCCAAACTAGGATAATAAAAGAAAAGTACAAAAATTCGACACAGGACCGGTCACCAAAAAAATGTAGAAACGGCCAACTTTGAGCTCTCGTAAATGGCTTGAAAAGGCCATGAGGTAATGTCTTGATTTCAAGGAACGCTTGAAGTCAATTTCCTAGTCAAGCTCCAAATAACATGACTCTGAATTATCCGCCTAACTCCATGACAGAAATATTTCATAAGGTGTATGGTAAATTAAGACCAGATCAGTATCCTATTCTGTGCTTTCTGCTTTAGCCCCTTTTTAAACGATGTTAAAGGGCACAACTTAAAAAAACGATTTCGGGGCCATGACGAGCAAAGTTTGCTAGATATTTCCTTGAAGGGAATTGGACAAGTTCCAACAAAAACGACCATGCAATGAAGCATCCTCTTAATTCCTTAACAATACAGTCACTTTCCAGCAAACAAGTGCCTGTAGAAACTTAAAGTAAGGCGAAGAATGCTATGATGAGAGCTAGAGTTTCAAATTGATTATTCAATCAAGTCATTTTCTCTTAAGCAATAAAGCGAAACATTCAAGAAGTTTGTGCAGTGAAATAATGCTATTTCGAATACTTGAGAAAAAAAGAAATATAGCACAAAGATCACTGAAATCTGAATGCTACAAAGGGTTAATAGTTTGAAGTTAGAAGCGAATAAGACCATTCGAACGTCACCCCTAACCAATTACATATCAATCTTAATGTACCAAAAGATTTTACGATTATCTGTAACTACCACCCGAAAGCAATTACAGTAATCTTCCATAGAGAATACTGAAGGAAAGATAAACCAGATTCATTCAAAAACATGATTAGTCCAATGAAAACGTGTCATAAATAAACAGACAAAGAAAAATACTAAATCTCACCCGGTTCTAATTTATATGAGTTATCCCAAATGCTCACATTCAGTCGTTCACCATCAGGCCGTCTGACTCTTCTCAGAACCGAACCCACAGAACAAGAGGACAAATCCATATTAGGTTGCGAACGAACTCTCAGTCCGGTGAATAATTTCTTCACCTTGAACTCATCGGGATTGAAATGATTAATAGTGTCACCAGTATCAAAATCAGCATTTCCAAGGGCAATAGCGAAAGCCAACTCTGCCCTGATGGAATCACTAAGAGGATAGGTTTAGACAGAAAATCCTAACTCACTCTCCGGCGTAAATAAACAAATCGCTCTCCGATTGATCAGCATCTGCACGAATAAGACGCTCCTCATTTATATCCTCTATTGTGGGTTCAGAAAGACGAATTCGCTTTCGAGTTTTTGGATCGAAGACCACCTGCAAGCGGAAGGTGCGTTCAGCACGCATTGCAGCTCGAATGGTATCTTCGTGGAGTTTATTTCCACTTCCTGATTTCTGCCGACTAGATGAAGAATTCTTTCTCACCAACGAGGTGATTGGTGCAGAACTCTGTGTGGATATTGAAGATGAAGGAGACAGGGAGATCTGATCACCTGAATAAGTTGAAGATTGAGAAAGGAACTCGCCTTGGAGATAACCTATAGGCTGACATGCCGCATCGGTGAGATTGCAATAACTTCCCATATTTGAGAGGAGATATCGAAAATCGGTTGTTCGACACTGGCGCATTATCTAAACGGCAAACCGATTATTTATTCATTATTTTAATCTACCTTTGCTGCAGTAGCGAGACCGATTCTCGGAATGCCGGGAAAATAATCACAACCGGAAAGAATTCCCAAGAAACGCAAATGACTGGGTGTAAAATCCTGGGACGGTATACCACAGCACTGTTCACCGATCCCTGCACTCCAAGTAATTAAGCATCCACTTCCTGACATATCCAACTTAAAGAGAACTTGTTTGCATCCGAATAAAAGAAGATCGGAGTCTTCCGTTATTACGAGATCTGCATAACCAGCTTGAACTAGGTAAGCTAGCTGTGCATCCGATTCGTAAGGAGCAACTATGCAATCAACGCCGAAATCACGAGCGGCCTAAAAATAGCAAATTTTAAAAATTAATGAAGAATACCTTGATCACATTCGATGCCATCTTTTGAGTGACTTCAACACACCTCTCAAAGCACTCATGAGCTGCTCTTCGATTTCCTTCGAGGAGATACTGAGCGGCTTTTTCTTTGTATATTTTCTTAGATCTTAATAAGGCAAAATAGGTATATTTCAATCTAACTTTTGACGTCTTGAATCCGTTTCGGCTTTCGCAGGTAAATTTACACCGTCAAAAACCAGAATAGGTCTAACACCAGCTTCAAGGATCATTTTTAAATATTTCATACAATAGGTTACATATCTAAGTTTGTTAGAAGTTTATAAAATTACTGCGTAGTTGGATTTCCAAGCACAAGATCCATTGCACATGAGTAAGACGCCCGATGAATCCAACAGTAAGCGTCAACTGCAACTGTATAGCCCTCAAACTCCTTAATGTTAACTTGACGACTGCATTTTTTCAAGAACGGGAGCAAGCCGGTAACACCCATTACGAAAATTTCAGTTCACCTTTCAAACGTCAACAGGCGCTAATAGCAAAACTGTCGATTGTAAATGCATCAAACAAATACTTTCAAAAAAGCTAAAATATAATAAAATATATTTCTTAACTCTCATCTACTGACGTCTTTTATTGCCATTTCATTTCGACTTCTTTATGTATTTTTACATTTCAAATTGTTAGAATTTTGAATTTAATTAATTTAGACTTTAATGCGTACCTTAAATCAAACGAATACCTCTTAAAGCGAAAAGCATCCGAATTATAAAAGAGTAGAATATTTACCGTTTTCGTGGTCAGCATATATGACTGCTTTGGGTATAATATTTATCACTTCATATTAACTAGTCGCATACAATAATTGCAAATATAAAAAAATGGATCAAAGAATCAGCTATTATAAGTAATCCTCCGTACAATTTTAATCACTTATATGTTGCTGTTATTGTAAGTGAAAGAGAGTTTGTCATTAAAAATATTATCACATTGAGCCTTGTTACGGCATAGCAGAAATTCTGATAGTATAAAAATCGATCATCAAGTAATACATCTTCGTTTTCCCAATAATATGCAATATTAAAGAGATACCTCTTCGGCGAGTGAGTGGTTTATACTTTGTTTCTATTAATGGAAACGGCAACTGAGCTCAAAATGTCATTCAAATTTGCATTTAGAAATGGAAACGATACAAAATTTTGAATTAAACCATGACACTTTTATTTGAACATTATAGATATTTACTTTGCCAAACAAATCTTATCATTTATGGGGACAGAAATGTGAACAGATATTGAGTTAAAGAGAAAAAATTTAAAACCGATATGTATGCCTGCTTGCTAACTCTTGCAGATACAAAAGGAAAACGAATATTCGCTATAATCGCATTTGGCAAAGAAATAGATGGCACGTATGTTATATACATGACTAGCAAGGAATGGGGGCCCTAAATGTAAAGCGTTGCCAGAGCTAAAGTATGGGACCATTGGTCAGTAAATTAACCAAAGTTCTATATATTTTACAATGAACACTTATCACGTCTAAAAAATAATAGTAATTGAAATACAGCTTCGGAGAACTGTAATATTGATTCATTAGCATTTCTTCTCAAAACTCCTAAATTTTTGTTTAATTTGAGAAGTGCTGATTAGAAGTCTCTGTGATGAAAGTGCTGATGCTACCTAGATTGAATTGTAATGACTCAAATGCCCTTAAAATATTCATTATTAATATGCATAACAATTTAAGATTAAATATCTAACCAGTGTCGAACAATATGTTTAATGTTTAACGACTTCCTTACTCGTTAAACATTTGCCTATTAGTATTTATTTTAACTAATCTCTTTTACTAAAGAACCTTGGGCTGATTGGTTGTGCATTTCGCCCAATTAGAAGCTAACACGAGACATTATTTTCAAGTGTATTTTATTTTCGCTGCCTGGCCTGCGATCCAAAATATGGATTCAATTCATACTAAATCAGTTGAGGAGGTACTAAAGGAATTGGATGTATCCTCCGATGTGGGTTTGAGCGACATTCAAATTGAGGAAAGATCAAAGAAATATGGCTTAAATGGTACGGTTTTTACTTCCAAAGAAATTTTATTTTCTTAAGAATTACCGCATGATGAGGGCAAACCTTTGTGGAAACTCGTTTTGGAGCAGTTTGACGACTTGCTAGTCAAAATTCTTCTATGTGCGGCCGTTATTTCCTTCGTCTTGGCCTTGTTTGAAGATAGTGAGGATTCAACCACAGCTTTTGTGGAGCCTTTTGTGATTCTTTTGATTCTTATATTAAACGCGGTCGTTGGAGTATGGCAGGAAAGAAATGCTGAATCAGCTATTGAAGCTTTAAAGGAATATGAATCAGATGACGCGAAAGTTATCCGTCAAAATCACAAAGGAATTCAGCGTATTAAAGCCAGGAATCTTGTTCCTGGAGATATAGTTGAAATAGCCAGTTAGTAAACATATTTTTATTAATAATTTTCGTGTACCTTGATTTCTAACTGACTATTTGTGTTTTGCAGTTGGTGATAAAGTTCCAGCTGATATTCGAATCATCAAAATATACAGTACTAATTTGCGTGCAGACCAGTCTGTATTAACTGGCGAATCTGTATCAGTTGTCAAATTCACAGAGGCTATCAATGATATGAAAGCTGTTAACCAGGATAAAAAAAACATTCTATTCAGTGGAACTAATTTAGCCTCTGGAAGATGCCTCGGTGTTGTCTTTGCAACTGGTCTCACTACAGAGATTGGTAAAATCCGTAATCAAATCATGGAGACTGAGCAAGAAAAGACTCCGCTTACTCAAAAGTTGGATGAGTTCGGAGAACAGTTGTCAAAGGTCATCACCCTTATTTGTATCGCTGTGTGGATAATCAATATTGGTCATTTCAGTGATCCCGCTCATGGTGGCTCATGGATTAGAGGAGCGATATACTACTTTAAAATCGCAGTAGCTCTTGCTGTCGCTGCAATTCCTGAAGGTCTACCAGCTGTTATCACTACTTGTCTCGCTCTGGGTACACGTCGTATGGCCCGCAAGAATGCTATCGTTCGTTCCCTGCCCTCGGTTGAAACTCTAGGTTGCACTAGCGTTATCTGTTCAGATAAGACTGGTACTCTTACGACGAACCAAATGACTGTATGTCGAATGTTCACTTTCCTCGGAACCCAGAACGGTTCAGGAGACCCCAAATTTATCTACCCTTTCGATGAATACGAAATTAGTGGTTCCAAATATGCGCCAGAGGGTGAAGTGTACGTGTTTGTTTATCAATTATATTCTGCCTGTCATTCTTATTGCTCGTCAATCTCATGCCACATTGATATTCTTATAGGCTGAAGGATGGAAAGAAGTTCAATTGTGCTTCAAACCCCTGTTTGGTTGAATTAGCAGATATTTGTGCGCTGTGTAACGACTCAGCTCTGGAATACAACACCACCAAACATACTTTTGAAAAAGTCGGTGAGGCTACAGAAACGGCGCTGACTTGTTTGGTCGAGAAAATGAATGTTACTGGCATTGACAAGTCAGGATTGACTAAGAGAGAGCTTGCAATGGTTTGTAACCATGAAATTATTGTAGGTACCACAGTTATCATCCATTAAGACAGCCAAATAAACTATTTACTTGGTTGTACCTGTTTTTTTTTAGAAATCATTCAAGAAGGAATTCACCTTGGAATTCTCCCGTGATCGGAAGTCCATGTCGGTTTATGTGATCAAACGTGGTGACACTCAAGGTTCTGGCAAGTTGTATGTTAAGGTAAGTAATTGTACTTGTACTTCATTAAAAAAGACAGGTTTTGCTAAACGTTGGTGTAGGAATAGATTTGACATTTACTTGCTAATTATCAGCTCTTCTTTTTTACACGCTAGGTATTCTTCTATTAGTGCTGTTTTGTTTCTAGCACTTTCTGAATTAATGACATTATGAAGCACATTCATTTATTATTAAAGGGGTTGGCTTGGTCACATCTGCTTGGTATGTGCCTTGGTGGTCGTTTATGAGGTGACCTCATCAATTAACTGTGGGTTGAAATCCGGGAATTAGTAGCATGTTTATCTTCCATGTCATAGCAGTTCGGGCACATTCTCTGTTCATCCAGTTGTTGAAAACAAATGATCAAATATACTACCTGCAAACGAATAATCTAATCTAAACTCTTCAGACAGAATTTTCTTGCATCCGTGATCGTGGTTAACCTGCTCGTCTGCTATACCGAAAATTATGGATCGAAGGTTCATAGGTGCGCATCCTGTGAGCAGAATGGCCAACTGCAGAGGTTAAGTCTGGCTAGTGAAGAGGTAAATGTAGAATTCGAGTTCCTCATCAGACGAGCTCCATGTTGGTACCCCTTCACTCAAGAAGTGACGATCTACGCTTTCTTATTTAAACTTGGAAGTTGTGTTAACTTGAGTTTTAAGTTGATTTTCATGTTCTTAAGGTGAGTTTCTTTGAAATCCTTACGACATCTATAACGATGACGTAGAAGGTAGCGTCTAAATTGTCGGAGGTTAAGGGTTAAATACATATCAGTACTCATACAGTGAACAGAATGGCCAATCGTACTGGATCAATAAAGGAGTGGAAGAAGTGCATTTTCATCGGTCCCCTCTGTCTTAAGTGGGTGTTAGAAAACGCTTCCTTTAAATAGTCTTCGGTTAAGTTCTTTCTTCAATAATGCAGTTGGCTATCATAATTAATTTGCTTAATAACGAGCAATTCTCAAAATAATTTGTTTTTGGTTTGGAGACAAACGGGTGGATGACAAGTGAAACACTGTGACATAAGGCACTATAAAGAATTCTGCACCATATGATAGTTAAAACTGAACAATCCGACCTGGCTATTTGGCTGGCAATCTCATGTTAAGTCTGAGGGGAAGTATTTTTTGGTTCCTTCAATTCCAAACGTTAGGCGAGAAAGGATATATTTTCCCCTGATAGGTAAAAGTCTTACCTATTGTATGTGGAAATTATATGATTGAAGTCTGATTTTCTTATTTTTTACACGCTTATTATATATGCCGAATTTTGTGATAAAAATTGAGTTTGAAAGTATCAAATGTGGTTGGTAAGACATTATTAGTTAAATCGGCTTTTTAATAAATTCAAAACCAAGATTGGAAATTGCGCTTCTAAGGCAGTTAGGCACTCGATAGGTTCAAGCTATTGAGCCGCAGAACAGAACCTTTGAACATCTTAAGTTAACCAGAAGTCAAATCACTTCTAAATGAGGAACTGGAATTCTAATTTCAACAGGATCTCCGTTAATATTATCAAACTGAAAGCTCCTTTCATTTTTATATGGCCCACTTTTTCATATGGAGCTCCTTCTGTCTTTGTTTATCAAAATATGATATTCACATGGAGATGTAAAGCTGTCAACTGTTACGTTTACCAGAGGAGAAAAGTAAAGATTTTTCAGGAAAGTGAGTTGTGATGGGCGTCTATTTAGGATACTTGAGAAGTTGATCCCTATCAGAGGTTAGGTTTCAGGGTGATTGAAGTACAATTGCACTGAATGTTGGTCTTCACAAACGAAATTTTGGATTCAAACCTAACATCATTGTCAAGTATTTCACATATCAGTTGTAATTAGTTTGATTGTAGAAAGTGTACATCTGGAGAAGAGCATATTTAAAAATTGAGTGGTGACATCTTTGTATAAACTGATATTTACAGTTTTTATACGAGCGAACCAGATGCCTTTCATTATACATTTTATGAGCTTTGAACTTATAAGTGCGTGTTGATATCTTAGTCTTGTTTCTATGGCCTTGTTTACTGTAAGGGTGTCGAGTATAATATTACAGTACAGTGTGTGGCAAAACAACCGAACTGAATTACACAGGATGCATAAGACATCTGAGGACACTTAACGCGCTTTTAGAAAAACAGAAAATGAAATTGTTAATGGTTGAAACTTACAATTTCTTACAACAAAATAAATAAACGCAATAACTATCAACCTGGGTTTTATTCTATATATCCTCCTTCGGTTTCTATCACCGACTCGAAACAAGTCCGAAAGCGACTGTAAGCTTTCATCAGATCAGGTGGTCTTTATTGATTTCCTCCATTGCTTGGGCTATTGTTTCCATCAGAGAAGACTTGGTGTTATGGCGATACTTATTAACTTACTTTTCAACCACACTCCGCCCCAAACGTAATAATTGAAAGGATTAAGGTCTGGTGAGTTAGGAGGCGGCCATAAGTTTGGTGTGACATGATGATGAAGATTCTCGGCCATCCAATCCTGAGTTCTAAAAGCTTTATGGGATGAAGCCGAATTTTGTTTGATGACATAGAATCTTCCATTGGCTAAGCTGTCTACCCAAGGCGGCTTATAGCAATGGTTTGAAGTGTCTTGACTTAGACATCTGGATCCGTATTGATCCTAAGGCCCTGTGGAAAAAATTGAGGAGTCATGATGTGCTCTTCGTCGAAATAACAACACCGAAAAGCATCACTGTTGTTGGAAACTTCGTGCATATGCATAACAGTTGGAACTTCAGTGGGGTCTGCTCTCACGCAGCCACCTACCATTTCTTGCATTGAATATTTTAGCCTGGTGGAAGTTCTTTTCGTTGAAGAAAAACCAAAGACACTCTAGTTCTTCTGAATGCCTCAAATAGTTTAGGAGTCGTTTTGTACGTATAAACGATTCTCTTGAATGTTTTTTTGTTTACAAATGGACCCCGCCTAAGAACGCATGATTTGTATCCGAGGTCTTGATGAACGACATGCCTTGTATATTGTTGCTCCTTCAGACACTTGAAGATCTTTGGCAAGATGTCGCGTATTGACTTCCCATGACTTTTGTTGATCATGCCATGTCATGTACTTTTCTGACAAACTCAAGTGTTCTGAGTGAGTGAGACAATGCTCCTGTTTTCTCTTCGTCGTGGCGTCCAATTCATCTCTATTGTTTTCATTCAGCAGTTCTATTCTAACTTTGCAAACGAAAGATCTGGCGGCTTTCAGAAATCTTGCAATTTCTAAATTCCCGTGTTTCGCTTTTACAGACACTATTACAGAGTGTCTTTTCATTTCATTAGTTTTAGTAGCTTCTGGCATGAGGTCTTCTGATATAAAACACAGTAATTATTATGGGTTAGTTTAAATTGCAAGAATATAAGTGGCCTCAGATATCTTACGCATCCTGTATATTTTATGCTATATACATATAGCATATATATATATATATATAACAGTGGAAAGCATAAGGTTAAATATCAGGTGTTAGCACTAATTTTCATGATATAAGCGGAGTATTAGAGCTTTGACTATTGCGAACTTGGTGCTTTTTATTACTCTATCCGATCTCCTTATTTTGTTTGAGCTTTGATAGTATAAGTAGCAGCAACTTGTGGAGTTCTGCTAACTTAAATTGCTTAGCTGTCTCATCTCTGTAAGTTGCTGAGTACCATGTAAGACCATTTTGCCTTCTCATCCGCTGAAAGAAGAGGATGAATTGAAATGGCAGACTATCTCTTTTCGATTAAAAACCGGTCAGTAAACACTGAACGTCATAGAAAAACATTTGCCGCAATCTGGGAGACGATTCACGAAATTTGAATTTTGGGACGTGAGATATCCATTAAATATCGTACAATCCGAATCCAATAATTAAATTGAAGTAACTTTCATACTTTGATGTTGCTTCCAGTGTCTTTGTGATTCCCTCTTCTCTGTCATTTGCTGGACTTTATTTTGACCAATTTCATTTTTCTCTGTTAGTTAAAAACGGTACCATCTTTTTGTATCACTGTGGGGAATAGTAATAATAACAGTTAAAATTTGAAAACTGAAATGTAAAACAGTTTTCTATTCAATGAAATGTAAGGTAATAGTTCTTTCATTTTAAGCAAATGAATTAAGAATTCTCACTACAGAGCATTCTGATTTCACAATCTTTTCGACATTTCAAAAACTGAAGGCTTTATCCATCTTTAGGTAACCGCTTTTTAAATATGTGGCGGTTAATATTTTAATCCTGTTTGTGTCTCTTTATGTACTTCAAAAAAGGTTTTGAATATAATGTAAAGCAAGTGCAACACATGTGGCTGATACTTGCTACCTGTGCACACAAACAATGAAGCTTCTTTATGAGCAAGTGCGCCTCTCTGTGCATGTATGTATATGTTTCACTTTCTATCTCCATTGTAACCTTATTTACCTTGCTTTCCGACTAACTAAGTAGCACAGTATATTTTTGTTCTATTGGCACACTAAAACCTGTGTAGTTGTATTACAGACAAGTTCATTCACGATTTATGGGTCCGGGTGAGCTCTGTATGTTTCCATCGTGCTTAATTGACGTGTATAAACTGAAATGGGGGTTTCTTCTCTTTGAGAACTTAGTTGAAAGCCCTAGAATATTTTAGGTGAGAAATTGTTCTTGAATGCAAGTCGCTGATCTGTGATGACGTGTATGTAGTGTTTGATCTATTAAGACACGTTTTATTCTCCACTATCAAAGTGAAATAAGTAACAATATCCATTTCTGTATCTTTTCCACTACATGCAAGTATCTAACGAGATGCAATTTCCAAAATTCACACGTTTTATAAGTAGACGTTAGTGGAGTCCTGAATTCGGTTCTTTGTTTAAAAATGGTCAATAATAGGATTTTTCGTTTTTGATCTTTTCTAAGCCTACTTTAGTTAAGACTCCTCTTTGGCGATTTTTGTATCTCTGAAACATTTCGAGCAACATATTGTTCTGAACACTTGTTTAATGGTTAAAAAATTAAGGTTGGGTATGTATATATGTCTCATTAATACACTATCTCTTTCTAGTGTAGCCTTATTGATATTCCTTTCCGACTAAATATTTGCAGCATATTGTTGTGCTTTTAGCACAGTACAGTTCGGGCGTATAGTTATCGTGCAGACAATTTCACTCGCGATCAATGAGTCCAAGTGGGTTTTAGATATAATCCTCACGTTTAATTGACGTATATAAATAGAAATTAACTGTCACGTTGAATAGTGCAGGTCTTCCACATGTTCAAGAATATCTATTATTTAATATTAATGTGTTCTGATTCCTTAAATAGATGCTTAGGTTAGGCTGTAGCGACATGTGTTTTCCTCTTAAAATCCTATTTTACTCTCAATTCACTTCCAACGAATTTATTCTAGTTTGCTAGTGGTGATTTAACTCATGAGTAAGTAATTCCTGAGTCCCTCTGGTCCTGTTAGCTTCTTTTACCAATGTCTGTATTATCCATATGATAATTTGGGTATATTATCTCTTAGGCTCTTGTCTTTTCTCTAACTTGATCCTTAGCCGTAGTATCTTAGAAGAGTGAAAATCGTGTACGAAATCTCTTAACCTTCCAATAGGCCTTAACAGAAAAACTGTCGCCGGATAGGAAGTGGCGTATTGGGCAGTAGATGAACTGTGTACAGAGTTGACTCATTCTGATAAACAGAATTTTAAACCTATTTCCACGTGTGTTCATTACTAGCAATGCTCGGTCATACTAGTTATTAGAGATAACAACAAAATACGGGATTTTTTACCCCTAAATTAAACGATGCCATTTCTATATTTCAGTCTAAATTGTGGAAAGCCAATTAGGGTACCTTCTTTCAAGTCTTTAGATTAGTGAGGGCTGTTGGTAATAAGTGGATGAACTGAACACAAACTTAATAATTTCTGGCTTTATAGGGTGCTCCTGAGTCCATCCTTGATCGTTGCACTCAAATGCGTACTCCCAACTGTACTCTTCCACTGACTGCTCCAATGAAGAACGAGATTCTCTCCAAAGTTGCCACCTACGCCACAGGTCGTGAGACTATGCGTTGCTTAGCTCTCGCCACTGTTGACAACCCCCCAGCGGCATCTGAATTCAAACTCGAAGATACCGATGGATTCAAGGACTACGAGACCAATATGACCCTAGTTGGTGTTATTGGTATGCTCGACCCGCCAAGACCTGAGGTTGCTGAAAGCATTCGCCTCTGTAAGCGTGCTGGAATTAGGGTTATCGTAATTACTGGCGATAACAAGGCCACCGCTGAGTCGATCTGTCGTAAAATTGGCCTATTTGAGGAGAATGAGGAGACAGAGGGCAAGTCATTTACTGGACGGGAATTTGATGAACTCACTCCCAAGGAGATGGCTGAGGCTGTGCGAAAAGCAAAGCTCTTTGCTCGGGTTGAACCCGCTCATAAGAGCAAGATTGTGGCCTTCTTGCAAGCAGATAACGAAGTCTCAGCCATGGTAGGTCGGCCGTTTATAATAATTTATTCAATCTAAGATTGTAATGGAAAGTGGTTTGTGAAATTGTGTATTTATTCTTGATCCAACTCTATTACTTTAGATTTGGGTGAATTTAAACTGCATTCACTTTGCTGAACTCGTTGAATATATTTATCCTTAGTTATATCGGGCAGCCTCCTGTCACCGGTTAAAAATTTGTCTGGGATTAAGCATGAAATTCAAATAGGTGGTGTCCTAGATACTCTTTTTAAAATTGCTTTTATTTCTATGTCTTGCTCAAGAGATTTTGTTAATGAATCCTCTGATTAGGTTTACTTAAATGCCGTAAGTGCCAGAATGTAGTCCCAAAATGAAGCAGAGCAACTGAAAGTATGGAGAAATTCGGCACTTTCTATCACGCCTCTGGTTGATCAGAATTAATAGTCGCTTTGGCCATCAAACTCAACGAACGTGTATCATTGAGCGTTTATATCGTGGTATTTAACTTGACAGCGGTATCACTGTGTCATTTAAAGGTGCTCAGGAGATGGTGGACTACTCATTTCTCAGCAGAGAGGCTTCATAACTCTACTCTGTTCTAGATGAAAACAACTTCTCTTAAACGGGCCTGGACTTCATTGAATTTGATAGGGAACTGAATAGTGTGTATCAGGCAACTTTTCATGCCGGACATGTGGTTAACATGGTATTTAATGAACACATGAAAGACCCCGTTACACACGTTGGCCAATTAGTCACATCCTGTTATACTCCAAGCAGTTAGAAATCTGAAAGGTGGATAAGCACCTCATTATAGCAATATCTAACATACTGCCTGATTCAGTTCAGCATGAAACATCTCCACTTATGTCTCTCCTAGAAAATGGACTATAGATATATTTTTCTTGATAGTGTATGTGATGTGGTCTAAATAGATAAGGCAATTAAATATTAAAGGGCATAAAGTTAGTAAGATGATTGAATGATGAAAATCGGAACCAAGAGGCACAAAGATTAAAAATGGCGGGAACAGGTCACCATTTGCCTCATATCCGTCTAGTTTCAACACGAGCGATAGCAACCGATGACTGTGTGGCATGATCTAGCCAGCGGTCATACCGAACTCCCATTTCGGCTTCTCCGTGTGCAGGCGCGTGCTTCAATTTGCTCCTGCAAAGCTGAGAGCCAATTTCTAATAGACTTGGGGATTATAATAGGCAGTTGACAAAACAAAGCTCATACCTGCAGTATTTATGTTTTGTCTCGGGGTAATCCATTCCTACAAGTCGTGTCTAAGTCACCCATCATCCTTAACGATATCCGGGAGCGCGCCACACCTGACATCTTTACTTGTAGCAAAAACTATCATTTTAGCGGTGTCTTGACCTCCAAATATTGACAATATAAAGAAAACTTATTTTCTTATGTAATGGCTTTGGTTAACAAAATGTCATGAGTTAACTACCTTCTGTCCTAATCTCTCTAGTCGGACTCGAGGACATCTAGTGAGCATATCTGTTATTGCAGCAGCAAAAAATTCTTAAAATTTCTCTTACATCTGGGGAGCAAGGCTTACGGTAATGAAATTGTGTTTCGAATAGTAGCGGTTGCGATTATGAGCATGAGAAACAGGACGTTAGAAAACAGGAGCCAATGAGTCCGTGTATTGTCTATATTTGAGTCAATGATAAGAATGAAAATGTAGGAATGCACAGACGAAGCTGATGGGTAAACGATGGAATTATATAGAGAAGACGATGAGTAAACAAGTAAATCTAAATCTTGTTACACCAGAATTTGGAAGTGTAAGTAATGCGGGCAAAAGGTTAAAAGATCTAGTTTTTGCTTTAATTTCTTTTTTCACTTCTAGACCGGAGATGGCGTTAACGACGCGCCTGCCTTGAAGAAAGCCGAAATCGGTATCGCCATGGGAAGTGGGACGGCCGTCGCAAAGTCCGCTTCAGAGATGATTCTCGCCGATGACAACTTCTCTACCATCGTGGCTGCCGTTGAAGAAGGTCGTGCTATTTACAACAACATGAAACAGTTCATTCGTTACCTCATCTCGTCCAACATTGGGGAAGGTAGGTCTAGTCTTTCTCGAAAATATGCACTAATAATTTTCAAGCCCAATGAAGTTAAACTTGAAATATGGAGCCTGTCAAATGGAGAAGCTCACGTTTAAGCATTTTATCAACATTAAGTGAGATTCTAGACTTTTGACATTCTGATCGATGGATTGTTGAGAAATAAGAAAGAAAGGTGAAGTTTTTGTTCAATGTTTGTTGATCATGCACCAAGCCGAGAAGTTGGCCAGTCTCGATATCCTTTCTGGTTAATTTACTATTTTGCTCAAGATTTCTTACGCTTTGTAATTATCTTCACAGCATCACATTAAAGCATTAATACCCATGACAAGGCAATTTTTGTCATGAGGAAATATCTAAACATATAGAAATGGGAATGATATATCAGTTTTGAAAAGGAATATGGGCAGTAGAAGTAAAGGTCAGCAACTCAGGGAGAATCCTACTTCATCTGAGCTCAAACATCCTCAAGTTGTCTGTTTTTCTTAAAATTTTAGCTCATTCCATCGTATCGTTATGTTCTTCAAATGGAAAAATCGACTGGGATGATTTCACGTTAATATAGGGCTGAAGCTTTGCTATGGTAGAAAAATACGTCTCATTAAACTTTTATTTTGACCTTTCATGGGTGACCTGAAGAAGGGCAGGATATAAATTAGACCGGAATCTCTGCCTCTATTCCATGCACACAAGCGCCCGCCTTTGACATTTCGTTCCTCCTTCCCCTGTAAAGGTGAATTTCCGATCATAACTTGTTTGGAGTTTCGGAAAAAGAACTTTTAAGTGAAAGTAGGTTATCGGATGTAGCAATCTTGGATCTGGGTACAAAACCAAAAGGGATGAATAGGTAGCCAAAGTCTGTTATTTCCGCTAAAATTTAATTTGGAAAAGCTATTTCACATTGCAAATGTTTTAAATGTGGGGGATTGTGTTTTTCACTCTTTCTCAGTTAATATCTCCGTTCGGACGTTCCTTCAGTCTCCACCTACTTATTCTATTTATTAATATATTACATGCGTTACATATTTGTCTCCCTTCTAATCAGCTAATTGCAAGTTGACGGAATCTTAGATGATCTATACGTTTATCTAAAGTGATATTTATGGGGTTGTTAAATAAATAGTAATTCAGAAAGGTGAATAATCTGCTGTGCGACTGAAAGGTAGTTCTCTATAAACTTCTTTAGACGCTTATATTTCCAAAAACATACTTGAGTTGTCAGTACACACAAGCTGTTGGAGTGCAAATATGGAGATGAAAAGTTGCAGAAGTATATAATCAGATCGATGCAAAGATCGTCAAGAACTGTCGGCCAAAACTCAAGGCCACAGGTTATATAATGAGATCCTAAGTGCTTTATGAAATTACAGGCGAATGCTTTTGTAGAAATCAACTTTGAATAGAATTCATGTTATATGTGTTCTCATGTTTCTTTTTTTAATAAAAAAATGCAAGTCAGTTTATGCGTTTTTTAAAAAAGGAGTACTTTCTCAATTATGGGGTTCAACACGCTTCTCGATATGTTCTGTCTTAAGGGTTTCTATGTCTGTTCATGACCGTATTTTTTGGGCTGTCTTAAAGCTTCTGTCAATCTATTTATGGTCCCAATCGTTTGACACAATATCGGTGTTAAATCGGTGATAAATCGAATTGTGCGGAAATGTTTGTTACAGACCTCTTTCCTTGTTAAATCATAGCTGTCTTCTAACTAGGATTTTTTGGCACAATTAATTAGCCAAAATCTACTAGCCGGTCGAAGTAATTCAATGGGTCCATTAATGGGCAAGATTTTATGTTGGAAAGAGATGTCTGAAAATATACCTCGATACTTCACGTTTGAGAGGTCCAATCACTCAATCCAGCATTGAAAACATTGAACAGCTTTTTAATAAAATTCATTTCATGCTAGGAATGAATTAATGCTTCAGGTAGAAAATCTATTACATGTCTCGCCGTTTCATCTCTATTTTTATTATTGCCTATATCAAAACAAAATATTTTGCGATTTATTATCAAAGAAAGCATCCAAATTTGGGAATAGCAAAATTTCTAATAAGTAATGCAGAGGCAAGAGGTCAAGAATGTATAAATAATCTTCATTTCCTATTCATTAGTTCGTTTGCACCTTGCTTTATGGACATAGTTCACTGTTTTATGTCTTACTGTTCCAGTGTTCCTATTTGGACGTCGGGTCGCTGTGTGGATTCATATCCATCACATTCAGAACTTATTGGTTTTAAATTTGTGATTGGTCCTGTCATTTTAATTTATTTATCTTTTTCTACAACCAAGAGAAAGTAGACTAGCGGAGCTTTCTGGAGTAAACTTTAATCTGTTTATTACATTGTAGGTTGTTATATAAGTATTTACCTACGTCAGTAGCACGTATGTGATATGCTCTGGCTCGAAATTTTTATGTATGTGCCTGTGCTACCGAAGGGGGCTTTTTAGTGCTCTCTTCATCTTCAACTTAAAATCAGGCCATAAACCTTACTACGTACACTGGCACCCACATACATTTTTATTGCAATGACCTGACGAGAGATCCGAAATTTGGCTATTCATGTTCATATAAGGACCTTGCTTGCGATGGGGTCCTCTGGGAAACTCCGTGGCTAAGCCTCAACATCACCTTTGGCTGTTATGAAATCTCCCTGATTCTGAGCCGTCAAGTACTAAGGATAACCAGAAGGAAAGCTTACTCAAAGCCATGGCTAGGGCAAATCTATCAAGACGCCAAGGAAATCTTTGGTTTGACTAAACATCCAACAATGACAATAGAGAAGATCTACTCTATTAGAGTAGATCTTCAACTCAAAGGAATTCGAGCAAAAGCTGCCAAATATATGTGAATTTTCGCTGAAATGAAGTCAATGTTAATGTCCTATCATCAGGATTGCAGTCATTCAGGAACAACGATCAACAAGGACCTTCAGTGGCTATTTTCGTTTGTTTTAATTCTTATAGAAGACAAGGGGGTGGGGTTTAGACGCTACCTATTGAAATGTCGTCATTTATGGTAACCTCAGATTCGATGAACGAGCCTCTTCAGAAGATCGTTTGAAAAGCACTAACATATTTCCTTTGGGCTTATTAGTAATTAGCCCGAATCCCATAGGCCAAATTTCCATGTACCCTTTCCCCAAACTGTTTCCTCTCTGCTGTAGCTATGCATCCGTTTTCATCCAGGTAGTATGATGTACACTGTCTTTATTAATAAGGCATATGTTAACTACCTTTTCTTTCTTTTTCAGTTGTATGCATCTTCCTGACTGCTGCTCTGGGCTTGCCTGAAGCTCTCATTCCAGTTCAACTTCTCTGGGTGAATTTGGTCACTGATGGTCTGCCTGCCACCGCACTAGGCTTCAACCCTCCCGATGTGGATATTATGGAGAAACCACCGAGAAATTCGAAGGAACCTCTCATTAGTAGATGGCTGTTCTTGAGATACCTCGTTGTCGGTGCGTATGTTGGAGCTGCGACTGTAGGTGCGTCTGCTTGGTGGTTCTTAGTCAATTCGGATGGTCCAAGAGTATCCTACTATCAACTTGTAAGTATTATTTTTCCATTTTATTTATTTTCTACCAGGTATTCTGTCCAATTCAATTTATATTTATAATGAGTTGAGGCATTAGTTAAGATCTTTAACTTCAAATTATTTTACTACAAAACGAGATATTGGAAGTCAGGTTTTGGAGTTTGGACTAGCGGGAAAATTAAAAATTGGTGTTTAAATCAAATTTCCTGTTAACGCAAGTTTTTGTAAGCACTGGTATTATATTGTGATCAGGCCAGGTTATAGGGTTAGTGTTTAGAGGGACGACATTAAAATTTGGTTATAAAAAATAACATATTATGCATTAGAGGTAAAAGGAACGGTCAAAGAGACAATAATTGATTATGTTGATGGATATCCTCATAACCCTTTGATTGTATCATGGTGAAAGAAAGACAACACTATTTGGTGATTCCTCGTTTATCATGAGACCTGCCGATATTCCTACTATCAACGTGCAAGTAGTATTGTTTCGTTGGTTGTATATGGTATTAACACGCTATGGAGTGGATTCTCATCTATATTGGCACATTTGCTATTTATACTTTTTTGAAGTAAACCGATCCCAAATGAGCTCAGAAGGCAAGTTAGATAGGGTTCTACATTAAATAACAGACCAGTTATGGTCAACAGTGGTATCACGATTTTATGCGTAGAATTTCTAAAGGTCACTGATATTGTAAATTAAATATTTCATTAACTCGGCCTAGCGTAACAAGCTTGACCTCGTTAGCGATGCATATGATACGCTGGAATGTGTGGATATGGGGATTTTAAGATTATACTGTGGTAATGTAAAAACAATAGTCTATTAGTTTGTGTTCATCTAATTATGTTTTTTCCTTAATTTCTTAATGCCATATAGAGGCATTATCCTAATTATTATTGATTCCTAAACTTTCGTTTATTATTCCATTGATCGTTATAAGAAAGATCTTTTTCCCACTTGCATTTTTATTCCTATTCCAAACATAATAGTTTCAATTTTCTCCGTGATATTTAAGAGTAGATCTTGAGGGTGGTTATTGTCTCTGTTTTGGTGAATATTTGCTTGCAATAAGCTGAAAATGCATCAGCAGTTTTTTTTCGACTTAATACATCTTTTTATTATCCTTTGTTATTGTTTTTTGTATACAAATGTAAATAAGGGAATGTCGGGAAATGAGATAGTTGTGCTGTTAGCAGACTTAACCTGTAATAAAGTGGTGGTAAAAATTTCCACTCATGTTTTGAAGTAAACAAAGATTTTTTCCCACAATAGTGTAATAAACCTCTGAATATATTGCTGATAGAGATTTCTCTGAAAACTAGCGTCTTATAGTGCGAAAATGCGTACCGGCGACGCAGCCCTTAACGTGTTCGACTGCTAAGTCCTGTGATCACCAGTGCACTGGTGAGTGGTATGGTCGACCGAACTAGTTAGGTCCGGTTAATAAAGGGGGGAGGGGCATCACATCACTCCTCTAGTTGAAGTAAAGTTTTCTTATTCACATCTCTGGTCTTTTTCTGCACCAGTAGCGTATACGTCTGAAAAGTCAGAGGTCATGGTTTCGATTCTCATTGATATACATCCAATAAACGGAATATTATAATCTGGTCGATAGAGGATGATTGAATATCAGCTTCTCATCAAAGAGGCTCCAACATGCTACTTTTCCAGCCCAAGATATGCTGTGATACACTTCCTTTCAATGAACTGAGAAATTAGTATCTTCTCTGTATGTGTTTTTCCCCGGAATACAATAGTGAACAGTTTGTTTAAGAGTGTTACGTCTTCTACGGTCAATTGCCAACAGGCCATTTATAAGAGTGTAACTCAGTATAACGCTTAGGTATTTATTTGTTGCAATTTTTTTATCTTGAAGTGATTTTCAAATAATTTCTCAAAGAATTGTGGTTTGGCAAAGGAGTTTGCGCTTCCAGTCAGGCTCAAATTTTATCGGTCAGTCCCCTAGCTGTATCTGCCCCGTTACTCAGATAATAATTTGAAAATCTTAACTATATCGCCTATTTTCCTTTTACTAAGCCATTGGCACATTAGGAAATAAAACTTTGATTTCTCTTCGCTGATTAAGTTCAGCGTTATTTAACTAAGTAATTTATTTCGCATTAACCGTTATTCAGCGTTTCGTTCAGTGTTTTTGGTAATTATTTAATCAATAACCAAAAATTTAAATCTTTTTTCTTTTCAGACCCATCATCTCAAGTGCTCTGTGAATGGGACTGCATTCGAGGATGTTGATTGTGGTGTTTTTTCAAGTGCCAAGCCCATGACTCTGGCTCTCTCTGTTCTGGTTGTGATTGAAATGCTCAATGCCTTGAACAGCCTCTCAGAGAATCAATCTCTCGTTGTCATGCCACCGGGGAAGAATAAATGGCTCCTTGCTGCTGTCGCTCTTAGTATGGTTCAACATCTCGCAATTCTGAGCATCCCATTCTTTGCGGTAAGTGATCTTGAAAACCCTGTTAAGTGCGTTGTTGCGGTAAATTAGAGTTTTCCACAATGTTAAGCTGCTAACCGAAAGCCTGGGATGTCTGAAGTCCCGTTCCAAAGGCTTAATTTACCCTATTTTAAAGGTCGTAAGGTTGATTAAATATTAATAAGTACAAGATTTGGATTGCGCCTATGGAATCTGCTGCTATTTTAACGGAAGAGGGATATCTAATACCTACTCAGACGCCTATACTTTAGACATGGTACATAAGTCCATTGTTATAAAAGGCTTATAAATGGAAGAAAGCAAGACATCTTGCTTTTGACTTTTAGGTATGTTCTTATAATTACTGACTGGTAGTCGGACCGTAGTATTTGCGATAGTTTTACCGAACTGTCTGAACGAAATGGGATATCTGGGACATATTTGGAGTCCTAAATTTTAGACAAAGTACGCAAATCCGAAAGGAGAAAGGGAACTGAATTTATTACTGCTATTTTCAACTGAGAATTTTCCTTTTCTCTCATAGAATATATTCCAAATCCAACCATTGAACCTTGTTGAGTGGGCAGTAGTACTGAAGATATCATTCCCTGTCTTGCTACTTGACGAAACTATGAAGATGCTCTCCCGATGCTTCCAGGATGGACATTCATTTCTTATGGAGGGCTCCCTTGTCATTCTCGCTTGGGCTCTCTTCTTTGGGGGTATCACTATGTCACCATTGTAAAAAGGATCCTTACTGATAGCAGTACCTACCCATACTGTTTATTATTGCTTCTTTTTCTTCTAATGTCTAATGTCTGTCCATGTTTCTCTATTGGTCCCTTAAATTGGTGTTGTCTGTTGTTTTTTTCTCATCTCTTCAATTACGCACACGGTAGGTCTTCTTATATGTAATGATAATGTACCACACTCCACATTTTTTTATTCTTGTCAACAATTTATTTGCTTGATGGTAGTGCGACTAACAGTGTGAAGTATGTTTCGAATTCTCTGGTTTTTTTGACCCTAAGATGAAGTCACTGGAATACGTCTATGTGGTACGTACAAAAGTACAATTGTGTATTAGGAAAATTTGTTTATCTATTTACTAGATTTAATCCTATGTAATGATACTAAAAAATATGAACTAATTAATTAAATGAGCGGTGCTTATTTGGATATGACTAAAAGAAAAATAACCCAGTACAATATTTTACAAACTAAGAAGGATTTTAGCAACAATCTCTTGCTCATTTTCTTGCGGGAGGAATTGCCATGTACAATGAAGCAAGGATTTGGACTAAGGCACATGGCTGTATTCACCCATTTCTACAACTGAATAGGATTACGGTTTTGTCAAACGTGTGGTTTACGCGGTAATCTCTATGTGGGAATATTGGTCTAAATAGTGATTTAGTACAATGCAAGATAAGTTAAAGTGGAAGAGCAAGAACAGTGGACCAAGACACGGCATAAAGAGGTATAAGAGTGAGCCTCTCATAATGACTACTTATATCTCCAGCTGCGCTTTAGTACATCCTGGGTGCTGTCTTCTCATTGGTCCGCGAGCAGGGAGGTACTTCTTTATTGGGCTACCACAGTCGCTAGCTTAATCAACTACAAATTTCGCAATAGCGACGTGCTTTGTTTCTTATATCTGTATCAAAGTTAATAAAACTCGTGCTCTCCGGCCATCGGGAGAGACTAATATTCCAATGTAACATAATAAAGCTATCTATCTACTCCGGATATTAATTATCATTCAGAAACCTAGGGTTCTGATCATTTGGTTAGGTTAAGATGCAACGAAGGAAAACTAGTAAGGGAAAACATTTTATGACTGTAAAAATGGGGACAATAGTGTTAGTCACAAGAGGGGAGGAGGGGGGTGAGGCGTTTGGTTATCAGTACAATAGACTATATTCGGGAAAATGAAGCATCATTTTACGGTGATTTGGACCTTCCCATGCCTTAAATCGCGCTGCAGTTCCAGCCTGTTATCAAATTGCATAATGTCATGGCTAATATCATTTTCAGTGTAAGTTATTAATGATGTTAATTAAAGTGCTTACTGATATAAAGAACGAGCCCTGTGCACGGGTCAGGTTAGGCTTGCGTCAAATAAATTTGACATCGATAATTAATACTACAGTAACCCTGAACGATTCATTTGATACAATGACGGATAGCTGCTTGAACGTAGGCAACCGCGTCGCCAACTTCTGTGATGTTGAAAGTAAATTCATGTCTGGTTTTCAGTATTTGATTTTAAAATTTGTACAAGGGTGCTTAATCGCTCGTGTCCAGTTGGCTTGATAACTCGTGAAAAAGACTATTCTGACTACCTTCTCGACGCTCGAAATGAAAAAGAACAGAATAAGTGAATTATTCTCATGATCACATGCGGTATCGAGTAGAGCATGATATACTCAGGAAGAGTTGTTGGAAGACGATAAGTGAGGGCTTTTTATATAAGAGGCCATAGAGTTCTTGCTGAGCCATCACCCTTTTAACTTCTTCTGGTCTTCACTACACAATTATTTGGTGCAGTTCAGGTTACTTGATGGCACTGGGCTTGAGGACACTGTGAAGTCTCGATAACAACTTACAGTAGGAAGATTTTGAAGTGAATTCGAAGAAAATAAGCGTGAAAAGGCTCGTGACGAAATAATTTGGAAAATATTGACAGAAACTTTGCTTCGAAAAAGATTAAATAAACTTGGTCAGTAAAAGGTCATATTGAAATGTGGAATCTGAATTAAGCTCATTAGGCGAAATCTCACTAGTCATCACAGTTGAAAATACGGATTATCAAAGCAGAATTAAATTTATATCATTCGTATCTTGAACAAATCTATTTTTACAAGTCTTGTCGTAGCATCCTTAATTTAGGTATCATTTTTCATCAAAATTCTACATGATTGGAGCGTTTGTACTGTATGATTTAATTAATATTTGTTATTTTATTGATCTTTCATGAACTTTTTACTGTTAGTAAGGTGTCTGAGTTAATATTTTTAAATAGCTTCTCAATAAATGGAACCGCAAATTTTCAACCTTGCTGAAACCACGATATAAATGTGAATCGCTCATTGGATTTCATTAATTGGTGTAGCAGAATATGATTAGTCAGACAACGGACCAGCCGTGACTGCCCATTGTTACGACATGGACGTGACATGATGATGACATGAAATCAAAAGTGTACTTCCAGTGAACCCCAATGCATTTTTTCACCTTCCTTTCAAATGCCCGTCGATCAGATTTTTGCCTTTTCTCTATAATTTTGATTCCTACATCAGGTGATCCTAGCCTTGATCCCGCTACAACTGGCGTTTCTCAAACATAATCCGATTACGCATCCATCCGTGCAATTATTTTATGCGTGCCTACTGAATTTAAATGATGAAAATAGCTTTAAAGGCTTGAATTAATACAATGACATTAATTAATAGTCAAGCGCCCTTAGATGAACATGAACGGTTGATAATTAATATGTATTTTTTTATTGACAATTTACATGATTCTTCTTCCATTGGTTCGGTCATCTTCTAGATGGATACTTATTATTTGTTCACACAATTCGAAATAAAAATGACTTAAGGAATACTAGCATTCAAGCTTCCTTTGTTTCTGAAAATAGCTCTGTTTACCTTCGCACATTGTATTATGCTATTTCATGGAAAATGTTGGCACACTTAATAAAGTAAATAACGATTATTCCTAAAATGAAAGCGTTCTTTATAAATTATATGTTTGTGATCCAGGTGGCGTGAATTCGAGATCAATGTCTAGTGACTAGAATATTCATCCGTTTTGGTTGAATATAAATAAGTGGATGACGATGAATTTAAATATCTCTATCTAATCGGATCAAGTTTGTTTTAAATCACAAAAAACATTCTATTTCTAAGCAATTTTAATAAAGTTACGATTCAGGTCATGTATATAATAGAACACTTTTCATAAGAAACAAAGCTATAGGGGACTTAACCACAGTGATATACTCAAATTTTCCATCTGTAAAGGGATTTATTTATTGTTTCACTAGTTGACATTAAAAAATTGTTCGTATTTACTTCTCCCTTCATAAGGATTGAATGTTTTTCTCTTAAACACCTTCGCAGTAATAAATTGAGAGAAATTTCAGAAAAAAGGAACAAAATAAGATGTATGTGGAAAATAACAGTGTAACCTGTACGGTAAAATAGAATTAATTATTAGATGACCAAAGAATAATACTTACATATAATTAACAGCAACGGTTATTTAATTATTAATGTACTTCAAAAATAGATTTCCTATTGATTTGTCTTATTAAGAGTATTTTTCAAAGAGATAATAATTAAGTAGGAATGCTCCATTTTTTCAATTTAATAAAAGATTCAATTTTGGATTCGAATTCACTAATTACCCCGATAGAAATTACAAGGGCCAGTGATATAGTGTTGACTAGAATAAAACATTACAAAAACTAATTACATAAGCATTCTTTAGGCGCAAACTGTGAATATCTAAGAATATGTCAAAAAGTGGCACAGAAGTACCATGGGCTTACTAAATGATGATAATTTTCAATCATTAAATGAACATATTTTTGCTCCACCCAAGTTCATTTCAAATTTTGTCAATTCATGCACAATAGAAAAATTAATAAAAAATTTAATAGTGATAAGGTGATTAATACTAAATTAATTAAGTCGCTATAAATATGAATTTTCGTTGTGAAGACATAGAACTGTTTTTAATTACTTGAGTAGTGATCGCTTCTCAGGGTCAAGGAAATTTTGACATTCAATTTTGATACACCTTTCCGAGTTGTGTTCTTGTTTTTGGATGATGTGCAGCATAGAGCAATATGTGGAAAGCTTAAAATTATTTGAGTCAGAGGATTCTTATAAGCAAAAGTAAGTGGCATTTCAGTAATATTTTTTAGGCAAATACACATTAAGAGGCTGAAAAATATTGCCACTGAATGGGTTCTTCAAATTTCCCAAAGCAGAGTAAATAGAATTTTTTTTTATCTTTACTAACATTTCAGGATTGCTCTCCGGAAAATAACAGCGCTATGTTGCCATGTGACATTTTGATTCAAGGTTCCACTAGTTTAGGAGTTAGTTTCAAAGACAGCGATGTTGATGCCGTACTTATCACCCCCAATTTCGTTTTTCGTGAAGACTTCTTCACATCATTTGTTGAAGTCTTGCGCAACTGTCCCAGTGTTTCAGATTTGTTGGTTATTTCCGATTCTATCGTTCCTCTTATCAAGATGAAATTCGAAACAACCTCCGTGAGCCATGCTTTAAAGCCACTATTATGATAAGTCCTCCACAAAACTAACTCATTTTGATTAATTTCAGGTTGACTTGGTTATGAGTAGATTTAATTTACCTTCAGTACCCTCCTACATAACATTTGACATGGATCCAGAAAGATTTTACTTCAATATTGACCAATACTCTGTTCATGGCCTATCTGGATGTCATTTTGCTGAGAAAATTAGAACACTTGTCCCAAATATGACAGTCTTTCTGGAGTTGCTAAAGATGATTAAAGTATGGGCGCATAGAAGACAGATTTCACACAATGTGTATGGATTCCCATCAAATATCGGCTGGGTTATTATGTGTGCATATTTGTGTATTTATCTTGGAAGAGATGTAAGTTATTTATTGGAGAAAAAACCTTCATCACTACTAATTATGATAATTTGTCTCTTTGTATTATTAAAAGAGTGATCTGGAATGTATTCCGTTAGTAATATTGGTCAAGATGTTTTTTAATTATTTTGCTAACTGGCAATGGCCGTCACCCGTTACTATCGCTCCAATTTATACGTCTCATGAATTAAAACTCTACTCATGGGAACCAAAAGTAAGATTGAGCATAATATTTAATTAATAACAATTAAAATTCATCCTCCTTTTTTTCTTAAATGCTAGCAAGTGCCTCAGGAAACAATGCCCATAATAACTCCCGTATATCCCCATCAAAATGCGTCTTTTCTTGTTCGTCCTTCTACACTTGAAATGGTTGTTAATGAATTAAAACGAGGTATGTATTTGGCTTCATCACTTTAATCGGCCTAAAATATCTTCAAACTTTTTAACTTAGTAATTAAGAATTCACTGATTATTTGTGATTAGTATCGATGACTTGACCTCAGAAACGGGTATAAATGGTTTGTTTTGTTTCATTCTTTAAGTGCTGTCAAAAAGGAAGGATTATCTTTAAGGACTTCGAATAGAATAATAATAGATCCAATTTAATTAATAATTATTCATTTTTCAATAGAATTTCAGTCTTGAGATTTTACGTCTTTCGTGGATTGTTTAGTACAACACATTGCAATCAGGTGTTCTTCGTATACCGTTCTATTTTATTGAAGTAAGCAATAACCAAGACACGGCCTGTCTGTGCATCTATCTTTTATTTTTCGGATCAGCAATGAACACACTTTAATATTACTGAACAGTGTTTAGAAATTCGATATTTTGTGCTTTATATGAGCAGGCATATTAAATAGCATGACATTTAGCGAATGGTTGCTCTCTTCTCTCTTAGCTGATATTTTTCCTCTCCAACTAATTTTGATTTATTTTGGCCAATTAGAAATCAGTATAAATTAATCAATACGATATGTTAATTATTTTTCTACTTTGTTAATAGGTGGTGAAATCCTGGCTGAAATTACGCTTGGAAAAGCCTGTTGGGATGAACTTTTCGAACCTTACGATATCGTCCGCGAATATAAGTATGCAAAGAAAACTTTTTTTGAAACGATCATTCCATTATTAAAATTCTAAAACAAATGATTTTCATATTTTTAGGCATTTCTTGAAGTTCGAACTGACTCTTGACACTTTTGAAGAATTAAAACGAATCGGCGGACTTGTTGACTCGCGTTTGAGAGAACTAGCGGCATTACTAGAAGGTGACAAAGACATCCGAGCTGTTCGAATTGCCAAATATCAGCAGTGAGTAAATCATGATGCTTATTTAAGCTACTAAGGTTGTTTTGATTGTTATATGAAATCCATTTGAATAAAAGATCATATCAAGGATACGATTCGTAAAGGGAGGTACACAGCCTTCAAAATTATATTTACTGAGGAAAAAAATGATAATTTGGGGATTTCTACCGACCTTCACTCGTGATTTAGGTGTTTTCTTTTTTGCTTTTAAAACTTCGTTCATCGATATAGTTGCAGACTTTTGGTTGGAGCCTACCTCTCACGTCAAGTGAGTGATATTCGAAGTAGATGTTTATTTTTAACGGTGAAGTTTTTCCAATTTCAACTGGCACATTTCAGTTGAAATTCGCCTAGTTAGAGAAGAAAGCATCACGCGAGTCGGGCAATGTATAGAAGTGTCTTTTGGCTAAGTTAATATGGTGCCAACGAAATATGGCTCGGTTGTAAGTGATGATCATTTAAAATTAGGGTTTTATTGTTTAGAATCATTATTTGTGTATCGATGATCGATATGATCAGAAATCTCTAGACAAATCATCAAACACTCCTTTACTCCTAAGAACTTGTATTACAAAATATATCAGGAGACTGATATTTGTAAGATACATCTGTCAAAGTGGATAGATAGTGCATGCTGTTTTTACAGTTGATAGTGAACGCAGGTCTGTTCTATTCAATAGATATCACTGTTTAAGTTATGGTTCTGCGTTCACCTCCATTGTTAGTAAGAATGAAATTAAACTGAAATTGTTTTTTTCATTTTCGAAATTTTGTAATCAGATCTGGGCTTAGTTGAGATTTAATTTAGGGATTTTGATGGCATTCTAATTACCCAAAAAAATATATTTTTTAAATCTTGGAATTGTTCTTGGTACTAGTTTTATTGCCATACTACATCTCAAAAACTAATTTTAAGTGTACTTCTATTTTCTGCTGCAATTTAAGTTTCTAAGCTTTTGCTAAGACTGTCATATTTACTCCTTTAAACTGTTTTATCATTAAAAATTTCTCATCTTCTAATGGAGGCCAAGGAAAGTACTCGTTGTGCCAGAAGCACCAGCGAAGTTAAATGGTGATTGTTACAAATTCGAACGCTCCTGGCTATTGGGGATGCAGATAAACAGGACATATCCTCTGCAAAAGGGGTTAAAAGTGGAGCAAATTATCGATATTACGAATTATATCCAAATGTTCTACCTCAATCTGCAGGACAGGGAGTCTCATGTCAACTTCATTGAAATACTCAAGCCAAGCTACGTCAAGCAGTTAGTTTTTTGAGTGCTGTTGAACTATATATTTATATCTATTTACAATGTGCGTTGCAATTTTAGATGTGATCTAATTGCCGAAGCATGAGCTAATGGCGGACTGAATTTAGATATTCACTATCGATCCCTTGACTAAATGTAAAGTATATGCTTGCAATTCATCCTATCGTTCATTTCGTATTCGTTATTCTGTTGATATATGAAACGCTAATAAATCAGTATTCTAAACTGTTTGCTATATTGAAGACTAGATGTGTTTAGTTTGTCCGGATTTGTTGTTATTTTTTAGAAGTAAGATGAAATATAACCAGGTGAATTGCCGATTATTAGAGACGTGCTTAATTTGCAGGGTTGATCGGGTTTGTGATCATAATCTTATTTCAAAATCAGAATGTTAACAACAGTTTGGTTTATTTAATTTTTAATGGAATAGGGCCGATCTTGGATTATAGGATTTATTGTAGATTAGGTACATAGAGGGTCATCGGGAAGTAAAACGCTCATTAGATCGTTGTGGAATACAGAGAAGAAGCGGAGAAAGGGAACAAAGAGATGGCCATGTGATGTACGCCATCAGATTACGTGACGAGACAAATTGTAATCGGAAGCTACTTCCCTGTATAGCCCTTTCGTCGACGTGCCGCACTGCCATTGATCCATCTAATTTATGGCTGCGTGTGATTAGGTGCTTTGAATAACTGAGCCCTCCTATTGGTCAGCGAAGTCGATAGCTCAGCCTAGTTTCGGTTTACTTAGCAGCTAAGGCGTCTGCACATTTTCTAGGTGGCGGCTGGATATTTCCGAGTAATGGGTTTTGAATGATATTTTAACCACAAATATGAATTCTATTCTGTTATATAAAATTTCATATCGAGAAATTTGATTTACGTAACGACACTTTTGAATATTTATAACAATGTGTGTTTTGTGCTTTGAATATATAACGCACTCCCCTATTTTACCAACTAATAATTTCAGGTAGCTGTTGGTCTCTTTTGAAAAGCAACAATTTATTAAAGAGATATATTGACGAAGGTATACATACAATCAATTATACTTCATTTCATTTTTTGGCCTATAAACTAATCATCGTCTTTGACTAGTAAGTGATTAGTTATAGCGTGATATTTTGATCAAAAAGGGGTACAGGCATTATCAATTCTCTCTAAAACATCAAATATTCTCTACCTAATCACAGATATTAATATTTGGAAATGGCCCTAGCCTTCTTGTAGACATGGAAAGCTTAAAGCATTTTAAGGAGATTTATCTCAGGATAACGGAGTCAACGGACAAAAAGTCCGTTCACCGTCATGTATTCTGCTTAATCACTTCTTAACTTTCGTCATTCATGTATTATTTAAAAACAGGTAATAAATGAAAAATTGTTTCAGTAATAATTTAATACAGACATCAAATAAAAATGATATTTGTAAAGCCAAAACGAACAATCTTCAAATGAATGAAAGGAATAAAATCCTCTTGGGATTTTTCCATTTATTAAGACAATTATATCTAAATGCTTTCGAAAATGATATATGCAATTCAAAAAAGGTTAAAATATATAAAGTAATCCAAAAATTATTAAAAACCTTCATATTAAATCAACGTCGTAAAACAAAACGTTTATAATATTTATATGAACATCTCCTTCTTAAGCGCCCGCTTCGAGGTTCTTTTATTTTGGATTTCGTCTGTGCGTGATGGCTTCAGCATCTTCATTACTCCTTCGCAAACAGTTAAATGGTATCTTTGATTTTTACAACTTTTGATCTGTTCATTTTTTAAATTGTGCTTCGTCTTTTTAGATTTAAATAAAAATGGCACAGAAGGTTTTTCAGCTGGACTTATTGATGACGATAACATATTTAGATGGCAAGTTCTCATTATGGGACCGGCCGAAACAATCTAGTATGTATTGGAATATCTATTATGTCTCTTAATGTAGTGATGGTGGATGCTTTAAGGCCGTACTAGAGTTTCCGCAGGACTATCCAAACCGTCCTCCTAAAATGCAATTTATAACAGATATGTGGCATCCTAACATTTCCCCTACAGGAAACGTATGTATATCAATTCTTCATGAACCTGGTGAAGATCGGTTTGGTTATGAAAGACCTGAAGAGCGTTGGCTTCCGGTTCATACTGTTGAAACTATTATAATGTCTGTTATCTCTATGCTTGCTGAACCTAATCCTGATAGTCCCGCGAATGTTGATGCAGCCGTATGTTTCCTTTTAATTTTTATAAGTAACGTTTCTGTAGAAAATGTTCAGAGACGATTATGAGGGGTTCAAAAGAAAAGTTGGACAGACTGTTCGTAAAAGTCAGCAATGTCTCGAATGAAAATTGAACTGGAAAGTACCCGAATTGATTTGGGATTTACTTAATGACTTTATGTACACCATTTCAGAAAAAGCTTCTTATTTTTACTCCTGCTAATTCGCTTCTTTGTTCTGTACATTAAATATATTCGAATACGAAATTCAGGAGTATCGTAGAAACGTTTTGAAATGTGTTCATTTTGTTATATCTATCAAAAATGTGTGTAACGGACCTTATTTCATTTATATTTACGAGAGGAAGCCTTCGTGGAATGTCGTTTTAAGATATGCTATGCTATTTTCTCGTGACAATTTGAAATCCTCAGTCATATTAGGTAAAAACTAAGAGATAAAAAATGGTTGAATTGGAATGTGCTCGACTCCGTAGTTCTCCATGCACGTTCGACATTTAGAATGTGCTCGAGAGTTACCGCGAGTAGTAGGTGGGTTTCCAGCCTGCCATTATCGGTCTTCTCTAAAGATGTGTTATTTTGACGCCGTCTCTCATTGTCTTTTTTCTGACTTCCTTACTTTGTGCTCACAATGAGGAAAAATGAGTTTTTGAAATTGCACTTTAATTTTTTAGGTAAGTTAATTTAAAAGTACACCGACAGCTCTCATTGGGTAGTGTGTGAATTCTATTCAGCTCTACAGCAAATTGCGCCTACTTTTTATTCGAAATTACATAGTATTTCATGAGAACCGATTTTGTCGTAAGAGAGATCTTAAACTGGGGGGTGTTTCTAAATGGTGATTTATGTGGTAAATTGATCATTTTTCGTATGCCGCTATGTGATAAATTATAAAAGGTGTAATTTTCTGCTGGGAATTAATCAACTAGAGTGTATTATATAGACGCAATCATTATTATTGGGAAGATGCGAAAGTCCCCATAGCAAGTAGTCACCCTCGATGTAAGCAATGATTATCAAGTGAAACTTATAATGGCTATAGAACGGAGTAAATATAGTATGCTGTATGTACCGTAAGTTAAGTGACAATAGTCATCTGTCGCATGTTAATGAAAAAGTTGAAACAAAAACATTGCCTTGGTTTATAAATGAATTGCATTTTGTAATGAGTACCAAAAATAAGACATTTCTTATAAATTAAGGTTATAAATAAGAATTAAACCGAAAGAGCAAGGAATACATATGAGGGGTATAAAATTTAATTCGGAAACAGAAATAGATAAGTGAAAGATGTCTTAAAACATGACTAAATGAAAGCATAAGAAGATGATAATGACATGTGAATTCATCATTTGATTAAATATCTGTTTGAGATGTGGGTTTTTTTAGAGTATATAAATGGGCATAATCTGTTACTGATGTAAAATTTCTTTGAAAATGACAAAAAAATAATTTCCGTTTATCAAACACAAAAAAATTTTTATATTCAAATTTATGTATAAAATGCTTAAAAATCTAGAAAGTAATATTAATTAAGTCTTTGTTGTAATTTGGTAGCTGAAAACCGCGTTCATTGGCTTCCGCTAATTCTTTGATGGATCAGCTGTAAAATTAGTCGAATGTAAATTGGAGTCAATGTATCAACTCATAACAGTAATTTTTGGATGTATTTTACAAGGACAGGCTTCTCTAATATTGGTTAGTCTAAACATGCACATATATTACAATTTAGAGATCGTTGAGCAAAAATGTGACAATCGAGCTAGAAGATGCCGACGCTTCTTTTGGGGCTGAAATTACTGATGATTTGCCATGGGTAATTGGCTTTCTCTTCTAATTATTCACTTAGGGCAACATTTCAGAATCAATTCCAAAACTAGCGTGCTTAGATATCGCTCCACCTCCTCTTAAAGGTGTATTTTTCGCCTTGGCTGATCGTGGAATATGCAATTTTGTTGATAAAGTTTTATCTATTCAGAAAGCTAACTATCTTGGTGCTATCATAGTTAATACCGAAAGTGATTATGTTTTTCCTATGGGTTCCGGTAAAAGTAAGTCGTGATTATATTATATCTAACATTTAGACGTAAATATTACTATCCCCGCTATAATGGTCGGCCACACTTCGGGATTAAACATTCGCCAACACTATCTTTATGATAAACAGTAAAATAAAATTATAATTTAAATCTAAATTGTGTTTAAATGTCAGATTCCTAGCTCAAATGACCCCAAATCCTGGAACATCTATTGAAAACTACCTTGTTCCTTTATTGATTACCCTTTCACTAGCATTCCTTGGCATCATTATTTTTCTGGGTGTTCGAGTACTGAGGAATTGTCTGCGACAATCTAAGAATCGTCTCAGTCGTGATATTCTTAACAAGTTGCCTGAAATTCGCTTTTCAGAAGGTGGATATTTTTTACCCTTCTAATAATATTAGTCTCTCTTTAGATATTTATGCCATGTTTGTGTCTACCATTTCAGATTATCAAAATCTCTACGACACCTGTGCAATCTGTCTCGAAGATTATGCAATAGGTGATAAACTCAGAGTTCTTCCCTGTCACCATGGTGAGTATCGGCTCAAATATTTTTCTTCTTATTGAATTATCTCCCGTTTTTCTGCTATTAGTGGGTCAAATCTTGATGACCTTTCTGAGAAGTTAAGCCATAAGATATAAATAGGGTACCGATTTTTCAATCTTTTCTCATGATTTTCTCTTGGAATCAGTAGTTTTCTAATATTGTTTGTCGAATATGCCCTGTTTTTTATCGCTACATTGAGGCTGCTGGTTTGAGCGAGCTTGTTGTTTTCATATTTTTTGGACTATATTGGTGAATTTCCAATATGATGAAAGGTTAGCATTTAAGCTGTTTGTTAGTACTTCTCCTCCTACTTTTCATGCAGACGCTTCTTGAAGATTAATTGTTATAGGTTTTAAGATAATTTTCGTTGATTTTGGTTAGCGGATCAACTCAGCTTCTTTATTCTGTAACATTTTCTCCTCATTGGCATACGATTTCTTAAACAAGCATTGATTTAATTTTCCTTAGCGCCATCCTATGTCAAATCCAAGAGAGGAGAAAAGTATTGGGTCAAAGGTCATATTTCCAATGCGAAATAAACATTAGATAGTTTATATCAGCAGCTATTAATTTTAACACATACATAAAGTATTCTAAAATGCATGAATTGGTAAATTTACCGATCAATACTTAATGTGCTCGTCTCTGAAGTCAGAGATCTTGGGTTTGATGCTAATCGGTATGCACTCAATGAACGGAATGACTCACCAGAATAGTCAAGTCTGGCTAAAGAAGGGAGTGTGAAAATTCGGGTTTCTCACCAGGGAGGCTCCGTAGCATTTCCTCTCAAATGAAAATGCTTTCCTAAATAGTCTGTTTGAAGCGTTTCAAAATATTCCCAGATTGCTTGAACAAGGGAGGTCACTACGCTGACGGTGATGAATGATAACGGTTAGTTCATATTAGCACAGTAGCAGTAAATAACGAACGGCCATTAAGATAATCGTATCTACAACTGATATGAAGCAGCACTGAAACTGACTTTATTCTTCTAGATATCCAACTGTGAACCGTCCTCAATTAATCCAGTTCGAATAATCACAATCACGTTTGACATTTATGGCCGATTTGGTTTGGGTTTAGTCATATCCGTTTTCTTAGTGCAATTAGACGCACATGACAATTAAATTAGTGTCATGCATTCCTGAAATTTCTAGATTTGTTTAGGTTAATCGATTTTTATAATTTGTTTATTCATCCTTCAGATAAGCGGACTATTACTATTTGTTTGACCTCGTTAGGTATTTTGCATAGATAGTCGAAATCCTATTAACATTTCCATTATTTAATGTGTGCTAATAACGTAATGATAACGCATACCTCTACCCTTTCAAAGGTCTGAGATTGAAACTAGTTGATACATATCTAATTATCCAAGTCATTGACTACACTGGGTTATTTGTGGTTCAGAGAATGTAGGTAAAATGCAAGTTGCTCAGCCAGGAAGGCCTCATGGCGTCTTCCCTCTACCCAAACCAGTGTTAAAAGACTGTGTGGTCATTATATTAAATTATAGTGCATAACTTCTAAGGTATTGTACTTGTTGACTGCCCGCATTCTTCCTATTCTTTTTTGCTTGTGGTATTGGTATGAATTCGAATATATCACATCGAATAAAATTTTGTGGTGTCTGAAATATCTAATTTATCAACTGATGATGATAACTTAAATTCCTTTTGCTTTTCTCCCTCTAAAGCCTATCATAGTAAGTGTGTGGATCGATGGTTGCTTCGACGCCAACGTTCCTGTCCAGTCTGCAAGTACCGCATTCACCGCGCTCACGATGAACAAGACTCCGATGCAGATGGCCCACAGCAAACAACAGGAGAGGGCTCAAGTGGTGGTGGCACAGCAACTGCGGAACAGCCAGAAGGAGCCCTTGTCGCTACCCCCTCAAGATCAAGAGGAGGTGGACAAGGGCGTCCTGAATTGGCTGCCTCTCTGGATTATGAGACTGCTGATGCTGAGAATGATACCGCTCCACTGCTGAGCAATTCAGCTCCTGTTGCTTCTTGGCTCTCTGGAGGACAGTTACCGCAGCAAGGAGGTACTTGGCTTGGCTATGGTGAGCGAGATTTTTCCACTTTTTATTCCTGCTTTTGTTGATTTTTTATGTTGAACTGTTTTTGATCTTAGAATGAAGATAGTACTCAATTTTACGAAAGAGATGGAATTAGCTGTATTCCGAATCGTTGCTTTTTTAAAGTATGACTTCCTACATTGTTGTAAGCCTAGATTTCGCTAGGCTCAGTTATCCCAACCTCGGAGAGAGATAAGAAGCGCAATTACTCCAAGACTATATGTACGATCAAAAGTTGTCTTCATATTGTTCATGCTTGAAGATCAAGATGCTGCCGGACATGTAATAGTTTTTGTCCTGAATAACTCGCAAGCTGTCAGGAGTGACATGTGCTTTCATAGTTATAAGAACGATTTAGTAATTAATCTTATCTGGAGTTCATTGTATTGCCAAGCATTTGTTGAAATTTTACCCATTAGTTTGTGAACTTAATTTAAACAGGATGTGATATCCGTGGTTCTAATCCTGTCTTGTATTAAAATCTTACGGTTTAATCTCCTTACTAGATCGAAGTGGTATCTAAATTAGCATAAGAGTAACTTCAACATTTTGGCAGTTAGTAACATTTTACAAAGTGATTTAGAAGTAGTTCCTGATTTTTAAAATCAAATCATTTAACCACTAATCAGCATTTTATAAAAAAAGCATGATAACACTGAACATGAGGTCTAATTTGAATTTGCTTGCACTGTTTAAACTTGTGTACAGCTTTTGTACAGCTGTTCTTGACTGTCCTGACATTGATTTGAGCATTTACTTTTGTAATGATCCTTCTTTTTGAACTCGATTAAAAGGTTTCCGAATTTCATATTGTCCTGATACTTTTTTACGAATTTAAATGTCTGGAAATCGTAATGGGCATCTATCTGTCGATCACCCTAGATTGTTAACATTTTGTTGGCTTGAACAGTATTAATCTTAAGCCCTTAGTAGACAAAATGGGATTTAATTGCATTCAGAAGGGAATATTCTTAATATTATTGACAATCAGTTTAAAAAATCTCAAGAAATAATACTGATTTTTGGGAGTTAGTAGATAGCCAGGTCTTATAACTGAGTGTTTATTTGCTTGCGGTAAATGCGTGTTTGTATCGGGATTTGGCCCCAGCAAAATCAATTTGTTTCCTTATTTGTACTATTTATTCTTTCATATTGAGAATTAAGTTTTGGTTTGGTTACGGTGATATTTTAGATAAAATGCTTAG
>CAADRB010000053.1:700181-718260 GCA_900708905.1 Hymenolepis diminuta | reverse complement strand
AGTTCAGTGTCTTTTGTTCAATGCCGGATTAAATCAGGGATAAAGTATCTTCTGAGCTCTTGTATTTCGGATTTCAGTACATGTGCATGCGGGATGCACATATGGGTTTTTTGATCTTTTTTGCAATATCATTACCTTCGAATTAAACTTTTTTTATTGAAATACGATAGTCTTATTTGGAAACTGTTGATAATTTTTTAGTACTTTATCCTCTGAGTCATATTAGTTCCTTTAGTACTTTAAATATTTTATCATTACTCCCAATTCATTTCTGTTTACCTAGTTGTTTTTTGTCCTCAATTAATAGTATATCCAAATCGGACCATAATTTCTTTGATTTATAAACTTTTGTTAATTACAGTTAGCCAATTGTTACTAGTTTTTGTTTTACTACTGTCGTGTTTTCCAAGTTGTTAAGCCGAGATGTTTATATCCGAGACCAAGCTCATTAAATTTATTGGCCAATCAAAGGCCTCTGTGACTTGATTTAAGAGATTTTTGCCCTGTGATGTGTATATTTATATACTCCTTTTACCGGGAATTTGATCACGTGTCCCTAGCCTATATTCATCTGTTTATTCATAAAGGTGAATCCATGTTTTTATTTAATGAAAATGTCTTACAACCCTCACTTTAGCACAACAAATTACGTTAGTAAATTGCAGATAGCTATTAAGAATCATTTTTTCATGCAGTAACTTCGCTCTTTAAATCGTATTTGATTTCTATGTGTACTTTGTAATAAGGTCGCAATCAGGTTTATTTATGTTTTCATCTGAATGATCTTGTAATTTAACTTTTCCAGTCTAAGTTTCAGCCTCCTCCTCACGAAGTTAATGTATACCTGATGAAAATTTCGCGACATTTATGCAGAATTATACGAGGACTACATTTTTAAAGACAAGTAAAGTTTATTATAAGAGAATAAAGGGAATTGTTTATTGTAAGACGTCATAATTTACCCGAAATTCGGATCATTTCTTCATCTCGCCATAGTGGAGTAAAGCGAGTAAAAACTGCTCCTAACAATTAATTCGCACCGTATCGCATACGTCTTCTCTTCCATTTATCGCTCGCTTATTACTGCACTCGAAACGGTTAATCCTCTCCAATCAATTTTTTCATTGTTTTGATCGCTCCCTCAAAAGTATGGTAACAAACACAGACATATGGTCGATATAATCTCATAAACTTCCTGCTCAAGTGCTACTGATACCGTCGCTTAATTAAGCCGAGTCATTGTACTTTAATTAGGCTTATCCATGAAGTCGGAAAATCGAAAGTAATGTTTTTTGGACACACGTATTTTCAGTTTAAAATACGCATTTTGCTTGGTTTTTTACCGCGTCTTTTAATTAATTTCATTTCCAGAAGATAGATAGCGAAATGCCGAGAAATTACGCACGTCTTGAATGGCGTATTCTGCTATCTTAGAGGATTAAATTGCTATCGATTTTTCCACACCCGCTAGTTGACTCGAGAAAATCGATTACAAAGTATGGGTACTCACGCATGCGTTTAAGCCTAAATTGCTGCGCTAGAAGATACATGTTCTATCGATTTTTTCACGGCTGCTAATTTACTCAAGTTCGAGAAAATTAATGACATTATATTTGAGGTTGCACCTGTATTTGGTGCATAAAAGATGCTATTAGAAGAGACTGCTGCGGATTTTTTTAAAGCCTGTTAGATTTTTTAAATACAGTAAAATCGATTGCGAAATTTGGAGAATTACCTTTGTGTTTTGGTCTTAAAACGTGTGTATTCTGCTGCTTAAGAAGGTAAATTTGCGATTGATTTTTCTCAAGCACGTTAACACTGAAGAATCATTAGTAAAATAAGGGTAATTATGCTACCGTTTAAAGCATAAAAGGCCAATATTCCATTGCCCTAGAGGATTTATTCACTATTAATTTTTTTTACGCCCGTTAATTAACTCAAATCTAAGAAAATCGATGGAGAATGTGAAGGATTACACACTTTTTTAGCATAAACTGTTCGTTTACTGCTTCGTTAAATGAATTTACCCTCAATTTTTCATAAATCATTTAAATTTTGTCACTGCGGTGGTTTCAGAGAGTTCATAAATGTCTTTTCATTAAGTTTTGTGATTGCGATCCACGTGATTGCTTCTGAGGGCAAATTTTTCGTGCACGGAAATTATGCCTATGACAGTTTATTGCAAGTCTCTCGCATGATTGGTTGCCTCAAGGCCATACCTTCAACGAGTGTGGTAAACAGAATCAGTTAGCTTGTGGAGCATTTAGTTTAAGAGTTCTGTCACGTTTGTAAATTTTTTTATTTCCTTTTTCAATAATTATTTGTAAGGATTGAATGGAGTATACAGTTGATTGTTCCTTTGTCCTCGTAGTTTATCCTTGCCTCTATATTTAATTTTCAGTTTACTTTTCTAATAAGTGATTAGATATCCCTGATAGAGCAGAAGGATTCCAAGTTCTAATTATGAAGAATAGTTTGTTCACGTTCATTGGGGCTCAATAGATCAAAACCCTCTTGCTTTATCCTTTTCTGTTTGAATGCCGTATTTATAGTCCGAATAATTCTAAAATCGGACTCCTCTTTGGCAATCTTTACTGTCTAACTGGAGCTTTTAATTTGTAAGACCATTCCAGTAAGATTCAGCTTCGGTTTTCTCAAGTGTAATACAACTTGGGAAGCATTTCTTAGGTATTAAATAAACAGGAAGCGGGGAGGATTGTACTAATATCACACGTTTCAACTGGCCAATCAGGGCAAAGACGTGGGTTGAATTGAGTTTTGCGACTTGTTCCCATTGTATACAAAAAGATATTGACGTCAGACATCTAGCCACTCCTTTCTTGAATTCCTGATGAGGGGACTTAAAGGAATCTTTTATTATGAAACTCGGATTGCATTTATAATGATTAAATATTAAGTTTCTGATACAAAACTAAATAGTCACTGATACAAACCACCGGTATACCTCTAGATAACCACTGAGGTGATTCTTGGATGCAGTTGCTCAAACCCAATTGATTTAGGCAGAAAGGCCGTAGTCTCTTAGCTCCATGTCGATTCTTTATTTAGAAATCACGACTGCCCTTGTAGATTCCTAGACGGTAGCCGATAAACTAATGTATTGGGGAGTGAAATACTATTCACAGAAAAGAATTCAAGAGCATTAAATATATTTGAATAGTTTTTCTTTAAGTATCTTATTTTTCTTTATCAGTTCAGTTTGTGGCCACGTGTAAAAGTGTTTAGTCATTGTTAAAATTGCGTCTGGAAAAAGAAGTCACGATTGTATATAAGTTACAGAGCTTTGTGATTGCCTCTACACATAATAATCTCTTATTTCTATCTCTACCATAGCAAAATGTTACGATTTTTAATAATGGAAAAACCTCTGAACTCGGGAAAGGATGTCAATAAGAAGTAGATAATGAGTAAAGAACACCTATGTAGGACTGATTCATATAAAAACTAAATTTATTAGTTATATATGTGTATATATAAGATTATAGTGATTTGATAGGCATTTGTCAAAGAGATTGTTTTACATTAATTTGGATGAAATTAGATTTCATGGTTTTATTCATTCACCAAAAAATCATGAATTGTTGTAGGATTTAGTCGCATTAGCAGCTGGGGGCCAGTGAATCAGACTGAAACCGAATTCAAATGTCAATTAAGGTTGTGTTGCGTTCATTTCTTTATCTATGCAACATCTCTTTCTGACCTTTTTCAGAAATTGATTGACAGTTAGCCTTCTTTTTTTAAGGGGGGGAGGGGGTGAGAGTGAGGGAGGAGAGTGAAGATTGAAGAGGAATGTCTTAGTTAATGCTTGGTATAGTTTTTAATTTATCAATTACCAATCTTATTAAAGCAAAGTGTTGTTCATCTTGAAAATAACACCGAAACGTCGGTCTTTTAACTAGCATTCATATATTCGGTTGGTCGATACAGTAACTGGAAAATAGAAGGGAGACAACTTATAAGTAGAATTGTTTGAGGTAAGGTCCGTCTTTATTCCGATCATTTGTAAGCACTTTTGTAACAATTTTTTCACACCGAGATGTGTTTATTATTAAATTGCATTCGTATCGATTTTCTACTAGTTGAAAAAATTATGGTACTTCTTTCCTATTGGTTTCTCTATAACTCAAAATTATTATATCCTGCATTACGTATGTCCGTCATACATATTCCTAACATTTCTGGTGTTCATTTCTAATCGCAATTCAAACTGCAACAAGGTTCTTTTGATTGTAGGGATCCTTACTATAAAATATTCCATGTCATCCTGGAAATGGGTTTTTGTAACTCCTTATCCATCTAGAACGGGTATTTTCCCCAAATTTTCTTGATTTCAAATTATTTTGAAAAACATTAATATATATATATATATATATGCACGCTTTCAATAGCAGTTCATAACCGAGTTCGACTTAAAAGTTATCTTTAATTTCGTAGTTGGACTTAAATTTGAAAGTGCTCCCTTAACACGGACTCTCGTGATCGCAACTTATACAGTTTTTGTTTTTTCGAAAGAAAGGTGAATTAAAAATACAGTCAGAAAATTCTTCCATGACCTTGACCTTTAGGATTGACCACCGCAAGTTACACGCATTGGAAATCAGAAATTCTGATAGCATCACTCTTTAATCCGCTTGAATTTAAAAACTGTTCATTTTTTGTCCAAATCTCTTGTCTTCGATATGATCTATTGTTCGAACGTCATTTAGAAATTACTGAGTCTGAGACCTAAAGACCGTCAGCCTTGGTCTCGTTGCCAATCATACAGTTGTGGCAATTCGGAATACCGTTTTTACTTATCGACTTTCTCTAGTTGTCAAACTCCCACATCTTCGACTTTTTCTCGCACACATTTTGGTCAACTGGCTAGGTCCTGTTCCAAGTCTCTATTTCTTCTTGTTAATTGAAAACCCTCCTAGCAACAGAATGGTAATGGCTCGTAACAAGATTTCCTTGCTAATCTGTGTTGTCAATCCTTAACTTATGAGTTCTTAACCAGGAAAAGAATTAGGAAACATAAGACTTGGCAGTAAGACTCAAGTTAATGTTATACGCCCTAGAAAGCGGACAATTTTGTGAAACCATGTGAATAACTGGTGGGTTTAGCGGTCTGAAATCATGTGTCCATTAATTATGCCATCCCAACTAATTTAAGAATGTAATTCAATCATTATTATTGATCGTGACAGCGTAGAAAACTTTTACAAATTTCTATTTGAATAAGGTGTGACTTGGGGAAGGGAATCAAGAAAAAGCAGGTAATGAAGTCGAGACATCTCGAGTCCTGCTTTGCTTGAATTATGGAAACATTGAGTGGTTCATGTTATCGTAGAATATAGTTTACTTTGTACTACCCCAGCATTCCAATTTCATGAATCGATTCCCAGATTCATGGGAGGGGTTATGTCCAAATTATTCAGAGTTTGTTAACAGGTTAATCTAGTTTCGTGGTTGGTCATGCCACGTCGATGTATTTGAATCGTTTTTACAGCCAAAAGCAGGTAGACGAGACTATCATAGCAGCATATCAACGCCCATTAGAGCTCTCTCAAGATAAGCTCTAGTTTACCATTTCAAGTATAATTTCTATTAAAGATGAGTCAGGTGAAGAGATTGACGTGTCATTATATAATTTAGTGGAGAATGAAGAGAAAATGAAATTCGAAGATTTCGATTCTGAATAACGTCGATTTCTCTTTATTTTGTGGTATTCATCAGTGCCTTTTGACCTTAATTAACTGGAAATATTTGAGGGTGTTACTTTTACTAGAGCTTAGTACAGTTACCGGATGCCAGATTTAACGACCAAGGGTTTGCACCCGTGTGTACTTTTGTAGTCAAGTATTTTATAAACTAAATCTACTTCGTTTGATACCCGAAGAAAGTCAAAAGCTATAGGTACTCATCAGGTTACGAGATTGGGTGGTAGTGTCTATTCAACCTATAACAACAGACCGGTTATAATAACAATACGTTTTCTCAAAGTCCTTCTCTAATGTGTGAGCTATGGCCTTAGTTGTCACCACGCGTAAAATGTACTTTGACTATCTAACCCGGTGTATATATTCTTTTTATTTTTTGCACTTGCATCACATATCAACAACTCATTGATTTATTTTCTGGCACTCCATACTGATTTAATAAGAGTATGAGGCTGAATGCGACAAAGCGCCCAGATTCTTGTAATCGGTAATTTCAGTTGAGGTTGTTTGAAACGCGTCTGAATGTCTGTTTGTGTTTGGACAATTAAATTTCGTTGCCACAACTTAGTGTTCATGCATATTAATTCGTAAGCATTTATATCATAGTTATTCACGACAAAGCAAATAAGATTTAGAATTTATTCACAGGAAAACCTTGGAACGTGGGAAATAGTAAAATGGTGTAATCAGGTTTGAGGGATGGGAGAGATTGGGCAAAAATGGAGAATAAAGTTAAGGAATTACTTTATTTGAACTTTGGATATTTCATATTTTTACTTGATAAGTTGATGTGCCATACCCTATTATTTCAAGGTTAAAATGTCAGGATTTGGTCTCCAGTTTCCTAGATGATTTCATGTCCACGATGTTCAGGCCTTTTTGATCTATCGATTGGTTGGTTATTCCATTTTAACATAACTCTGTATTATTTTACTCTATTAAATCTGACGGGAGTTACAAAGTTCAACTATTTCTATGAGAATACGTGGGAAAAAACTGTTAGTAGTGTTCAGCAAGAAATGAATTCTTTTTATCATTATTGTTTATCATGTAGAGGTTGAGTTATGTTGAGAGACTTATGCAAATAGCTGACCGTCTGCCAATTCCTATGTCCAAATGCCTATCATCAGTAGTTTCACTATAAAACAATACTAAGTTGGAAGATTCTCCTTATGGAAAATGAAGGTTACTCCATAATTTTCATGTTATTTTTGCATGAGTCACCTTTCGTATAATAATAAGTGATACTTGCATTGTACCCGATGTCAACGTTGAGGATGAAATTCTGCCATGTAGTATTTAAACTGTACTTATCTTTTATCAGGCCTAAGGCAACCGGAAAATCGGCAAAGTTCTTGTTGTTTATTTCGTCTGAGAAACAGTGACTCTGTCGATAGTGGGAGATCATTGTTTTCTTCGCGAACATTCGCTTACAATTAACTGCTTCATACTTAACTGTTTTCGCTCGAATGTCCTTGAGGTGGGACTTGGCTCTTAAGAAGATAAATGGATATTGTTTGCTGCTTTAGCCATGACAACTCGGTCTTCTTGCTTATTTTAGGTTTTATACCTCGAAAGACGTTTACACGCCTAGTAGGGTTTTGTATCTTTGTTACATGTCATATTAGGTGTTAAATTAGAGTGTCTCCTTTCAAGTAGTTCATGCATTTTACCCGTATTCTTTTGAACCTTTCAGACAATCTGGCAGCCGAAGACGATGACGACGACATTATTGATCGGCCATCGAGACCTTCACCAAGGCCTGAGGAACGCAACGAAAGTCAGCGTCAGGAAACCCATCCAGATGAAGTTCCAGACGTTTCCATCCTCGATCCGTCTTCTCCTAATTTTCCGCCATCTCAGTTATCTAGAGTTCAAAAAACAGTTTTTGTCTCTGTAGAGGAGGAAATGAAAGATGACAAAAGAGGAAATGAACCAACAATCCAAACCACTAGTGGGGGTGTATAGTAGAGCCAACTTTGTGGTGTGATTATTAAAAACTATTCCTTCTTTCTCTTCTGCTGTTATTTTAATTCCGCATATATTATGCATCTCTACCCCATAAGCCGCCAAAAATAACATGGATGTGAATGGGTTCACATGTATTCATTCATTCATTCATGCGTCCATTAATTTACTCTACTCCTAACCGAATACCTTTCGACATTGTGATCCTCGATATTATTTCATAATTCAATTGCATACTTTCTTGGTCAATTTGTACATTAATATATACGCGATGATAGCGCGTTAAATGACTAAAAGATGGAGTGGAGTTTATTTTCGAGGTCTATTGTGAAATTTTAGAATGGACTTGGACAGACCTATAATTCGTTCTCCCAAGCCGATCGTTTAAAGAGAACTTGCATCTGGTCAATGAATATGTGATTAAAATTCCAACTAAGTCAAGTAATGTAACAATACGTAGTTACTGTATAACAGTCTGCTACTCAGTTGTTTAGATCCTGAAGGAAGAAGAAATGGCTTCTTTAAGATATATTTGCTTATATAGATTTGGATGCGTGAGCAAGGGTTGGCTGTCTTCTTAGCCAATAACGGCGAGATTTTATTTCCAAGCTCGAGCGTGGGAGATCAATAATCGACAAATCAGTGCACGAAGAACGAAGCTTGTTAACTTGTACCTGAAATAATCGGTTCGGTTTCCTAACTTTAAATCACTCAAGTCGCTTTTGATTGCATGCAAACCTCATATTCACTGGTTTTTGAATAGTTAATGTTCATATCAACAGGATGTAAACTGGAGGCATTTGTAGAGCTTCCTAATTTTAGTTGTTTTCGTTACAATGGAAGATTGGACAAGTGAAATGTATATTTAGAAGGTTAACCAGAAACTGCATTTGACGAAGATTAAGCCCATTTTAACCGTTCATTCACTCTGTCAGTTGATAGACACTCGGAATGATTTATGTAGGGTTAAATAAATAAAGAGGTTGCATACATTATGGAAATGAATTGCGTAATCATGTTTGATTTACTTAATAAACACGTTCCTCGGTGTGGGTACACGATTTGGTTTGAATTACATTTACTCTTTTTTAGATTTTGTTTTATGTCATTAGTTAAATGAAGAGGATTGTATGTGATGACTTGATACATAATGCTTATCTGATTCCTATACTTGATTCATTATATACACTCTCATGCTGTCGTCACCCTTGCGTTATTCTATAATACCCCTCTAATTGGTTCTTGCTGCCTTTTGGTGTATAGTTCAAAGAGTCTTCCGCTCTATTTTACTGCTGGCAAGTGATTTCAATACGTTATTGGATTACATATACTGTTGTACTGTCGTGGTGATTCCGCCATGTCTTGTGTCGTAGTGGAGTTCAATGTATCCTCACACACCAAACTATGTTAGTCTGCTCCTGCCATACGTATGAGTTCATGAATATACTTGAGAGCTGAGTGATTTTAAGTCCTGTGAGATTATCTGTTTCACCATACTTTTCAAAGTTTCACTAAGTCTCTCTACTCTAAGTTTCAAAAATTCCAAATCTACTTAAAAATAAGTTTTCCATCATTGAACGTGCTCTTATGAGTACCGAACTTGTGACCTTTAACATTACAAATTTGTATTTTCTATTTCGCTATTAACAGGGCTTATTTAAAATAACATATTTGTGAAAATGATGTCTCTATAGGATTGAGAAGAAGACTTTTTATTTCTTGTTTCGGCTAAATTCTCTCCCATTTTACTTTTACACTAACTGATGCGCTTGTAGTGAGTGAATAGATCAAAAGGCATCATTGTTTACTTTTCAGAGTTAGAATACTCTCAGAGAAGTTGGATTATATAAATGATAGATTTTACAGTTTTGACTGGCAATTTCTTAATTGATACTGATGGGGTGTTTCAGTTCGGTCGAAATCTTCCCTAGAATACTTAAGGTTAATGACTTTAGTTAAATTAAACTAGTGTTGGGAATGACAATTTGGGAGATGATAGATGCGATCAAATCAAGTTAGTATATGAGGATTGTGAGTGTTGAATTCTGACGAGGTTAATGGACTAATCAAATCATTATTCAAAATGCGAAATGAGTTAGGCCAGATCAATAAGGTCATTGTTGGCAATATATGTATAATCCATTGGTACAAAAGGTAGTATCAAAGGTACCATTTGCGAAGGAGATAATAGTTTTCAGTACAACGATTACCAAGGGAGGGGAAGATCAATTGACACTAAAATTTCTATGCGCCCTCCGTTGTCATTACGACTCTATGTACCTTAAAATCCTTGTCTCATTTCTTTGAGAACGTTCGGTGAGAAGATGACTTTCAAAGCAAGGAGGTGAGAATTGCGATAGATACTCTGTTTCCAGACCTTCAGTTTACATCCATTTTCCCAACTTTGCAACCAGTTTGAATTCTTCTAATCGCACAGAAAGTGTGTACTCAGGTTTGGTCAAATTTAAAAAATTGAGTGGTGATGTCACTCCCATCTTTGGAGCTAGTTAAGTTAAGGATTATCCGTTTGTTTGCATATCCTAAATACACTTTTCTTCTCACATGTGCGTATTCTCACATATATTTATTAATTCACTGACTGGATTACTAACGCGCTGAATCGATCCGTTTAATTTGGATCATAAATTTAATAACTGAAGCGTGAATAGGTAAAACTCTCATATCAAAATAAGCTAATTTTCCACGATAGTTCTAACTAGAGTAAAGACTTGAAACGTATAAAAATTTCATATTAAGCTTTCCGATTAAAAATTACAAAGCAATTTATTCCTTGAAGTTTTAACCTCCATCTGATCGATAGAATAATTTCTCAAAATGCTGTTACATGATATTCAGATCGTTATTAAACTTCGACTCGCTGTAACTAGTTTTTTGCTGAATGAAGGCACAATAGCTCGCAGAAACTAAAGCAACGACAATGATCCACATTTCAAAACTTCATAAAATCCCAAGCCGTTTCGATATTTGTAAACCAGGTTGCATCGTTCCGGTACTCTAGATTACTGCATTCTATTTCTGTACTGTCCGGGTACTTAGCTGTTACTCTCTGCGTCCGTAACTGAGGTCTCAATGAATTAAGGTGCATTTAGTACGTCACTACTACTTAATCACCGGATGACTGATTGGCTATTCGGTTAAATAAGCCTAACATATATATGCATTTACATCTACTTAATAAATTAACAGACTGTTCTTTCCTTTGTCTATCTATTTCAACTTGACCAGATTTAAGCGTAAGTTTAAAATTACAACATTATTAGATATTAACAAAATTAATTTTACAGTCTCTTTCATCAGTCTCTCAGAATCTGGAAAATCTGTACTCTTAAAATATTGTGGCTTGAAAGTACTTTACACTGTGGAATAGCTGATTGTCCCATGACATAATAAACTCTAAGGGTAAACTGTCGGGGCTAGGGCGGCCTAGTGTGTGGTTAGTAATTTATATTAAGGCAGGCATTTAATTTTCCAACTTATGGATACACATATTTGCGACTTCACACCACCTCTCACTGACGTAAGGTGGTTAAAGATACCCCGCTTATTCGACAGATTTGGCCATTTTTACAGCCACATGTGAAATACAACTAAGATCAATCAAAATTAACCCACTCATAACATGAGAAAAAGAAAGCGATGAGCAGATCTAGCTATATTTATCCAGTTATCCAACAGAGGACCATGCTGGACTAGGTCAGCCAGAGTTATGCAATGTAGTCAAGAATACAGCTAATGGAATTAAACCATCTGAAAAGACTCTCCTGATGTTTCATCTCTCAAGGTGTATTGTTCTTGATCCTTTCACTTCACACCTAAGACCTGATTTAAATATTCATTCAAATATTCGTAATAACTTATTTTCAAAATCGAAGAGTACGTTATTGCAGTGAATGAAATCCGCGGATCTGATTTGAATTACTTAGTTTCTTCACTTAAATAGACGCATGTGAAAGTAAGCAAATTATAGGTCCGGTCTGTTTACATGTGATCGCCTGCTTGGTTTTTCTCATTAGAAAAAAATTAAACGGCGATTTCGAAAAACTTCATTTTTTAGCCTATTATTTACAGTATCTAAATCAATCTACAATTTCAGTTCACTTACAATTGCAGCCTTATTGCATCAAGTTGCTACCCGGGAAATTGGAAGTTGGCTAAGCTGGCAACCTCACAGTCCAATATGGACGTATAATAAACCACTGATATACTCAACTACAATATTTAATCGTTTGAGGCGGGAGTGGCCATTCTGAAATTTGGAAATTCTGCGGGAAGATACATAATATATATATCACAATGGTATTGGTTACTTTACTGATAGAATTAAAATTACTCGTCAAATTTATTTACTTTTCTTCTCAAAGGAAGATTTGGAGAGGACATCTTCAACGATTCCCAAACTCTCTTAGGAAGACGTTTTTCAACACTGCTCTTGTTTTGACGAATAACATCACGGAGCCTCCCTGGTGAGAAATTCGAATTATATTCTGTTTAAATTAAAAATAGCGTGCACTTTGAAATACCGCTATTGATTGTGCTGAGGTGATATACAGTATATTCCAGATTAACAAACAGGAGATTGTTACGTATATAGAAACTTGTAAATGTTTATTCTTCAAAACACTGGTAACTTGCTGATGTCTTGTATGAGATTTGCGCAAGAAAATCATGTTCTGAAAATTGCCTAGAAAATTTCGAATAATATTTGTTATTCATTATTAATGATGATGGAAGTAGATTAAGGCGAGAAAGATAGGTGCCGTCAAGTTTATCTTGGACTAACAAAAACGGTAGAGATTTTAGCTTAGAAGAGCCTTATCCTCGTGAACTCAGCTGCCATGAGGAAGAAGACAGACAGGATATTTTATTAGGGAAGAACAAAGACAGTGGAGGAAACCGATAAACTACCTAAAGGCTAGGAGAATAAATCGCACACACGACTTTGTGAGGAAGGCAATAAAGCAGAAAAAAATTTGACACACCAATTACGATGATGTAGATGAGAAGTAGTCACTACAATATTGCGAATGAATAGTGATTAATCAAATTCTTTTATTATCACTAAAAAATTGCAATATTGTGATCCTCGAACTCCCCCACAGACTCACCCAAACACATTTAACGGAATCTGATGGGGCTTAACCTAGGATACGGATGTGTCATTTTTCCCTATATTTTTTATTTCCCCACTCAAGTACAATAAACTTGGCACGGTAAGGGTTACTAATATTAATCTTTTAGATAGTTGAAAACAATTAAAGTTACAACTAGTTAGTACATATTTTTCAACGTCTTCAATTAAGAAAAGCTGTTACATACCCTCGAATTTGAAACAAAAAAGTTAAAGTTTTGTAAGTGAAACTATTTAATAACTATTTACATAACTTAAAAAATATATGATAAGCCTAAAAAATGTAATCGTATTCCTGTTTTAATTAATTGAATTTGCAGACATATGAAATCTTTAGGCTAAAGATATTCTAAACCAAGAGTTACAAAAAGTGGGAAATAAATTTTGCATATCAAATAGGTGGTGGGATATTCCCGGGTTTAATTAAAACTAAGAATTCACACTGCAATTTTACGCAAAAAAGGAAGATAGGAATGGCAGGTTGATTGGATAAAATTTGTGTTTCATATATTTAGTAAAGATCGATAATTCTAGGTATCTCTAAAGGAAACACTTTCATATCTTTTAAAGATTTATAACTGTGGACAACACATAATTTTTCCCATTAAAACAGTCTTCTTTTCTATCCATTTGAATACTCACTTCACTAATCCTTGCAAAGTATTTTAGACACCTTCATCAAAACCTCGAATGAATATTCCACTCTGGGTGAGTAGAAATTAGATAATGAAAACCAATTTGAGTGATTGGATAAATAATTTAGTCTTTTATCATGAAAAGATATCACTAGATTGCCCACAGTGACCAATTCTGTACTCTATTGGAACTAAAAAGCTACTGCTATTTAGATTCAAACCCATAATTATGTATACTAATGGCTCAGAGGTTAAATTTCCTATCTGTGTTGTCAGAAGTCTCGCCTCCGTTACATACCGGTGCCCATCCAGTCCTCCGGATGTCCAACCGAACTGGCTAAATCTGGGAAATAAAGCAAATGATAAAATTCTAGTTTCTCACCAGATGACTGCTAGAAAACGCTATCATTTAAATACGAACCTTTGTTAACGAAAACTGATCGCCTTGAAAACAGGATTCCAACGAAAAGGCTTTTCCCAAGTGTTTTGAAGGTTAAGATATACAAATTTAAATTCAAACTTACAAAAAATCTTATCTTCGACAACGAAATCTTCACGCTTTTTTCACTACTATTGAAAGCCACACACTACTCAGGTCCTTGGGTTCGTAGAAGACTTTTGATAATCTATAAGAATTTCAAAAAGCGGTTGAAATAGTTGGGATTAAGGCTTTGTTGGAGTAGAGCAACAATTGATGGCATACAGACGAGTGGTAAGATAGCCAGAGATGGTGAGTTAGCGGTTGCTTAAAGCAGTAAATAGGTGAGGTACAGAGGATGTTTGTTCAGCTTCACCGCACCCCTTATGTCTAGCAGTTGGCTGAACGCATCTGTTTATATTCTTTGAGAGGCTGTTCGGTAATCAATCATTATTTAAATTACTAACAATCGAGACACCGAATAAGCCTTCCCATCAGAGATTGGTGGCAATGTCAGCATCACGAAATCTAGAAGATAAATCTAATAGAATTAATGATAAATGTTATTGAGAGAATTAGTTGTGTCAAGATGATCGGGAAAGTAAGTTCAGCGGATTCTGCATTTGACTTTTCAGGACAGCATCAATCAGTTTACAGAGGAACCTTTAATATCATAATTGGATATTATGATCATGCTGGTTCAGTACAAAAAATATTCTAAATGATTTTAAAATTAAAAATTACTAAAAAATTATGAAAGAAATTTGATAGAAATATCGTTAAGACTTCAAGGTTGAAATGACGTGCTGAAATAGATACGTCACATAAGTATCAACGGATCATTTTTCGATAAAATAAGCGAATTAAAAATGTTTCTAGTTTCAAGTCTTTGAATTTTGTTAAATGTACTGAAGAATATCCTGAGATGGTGATGCTTTCATTGATATACGGATTTTGATTTCAGCACTGGTTTTTGCTCTTCAAAACGATATAATTCAATTGTATCTTCTTAGCTTTTTATCTGAAGCATAAGTTACAAAGACACAATCACCAAACACTTTAGATTTACTCAGTAAAATTATTTGCACTTGCAAGTAAACATAGCCGCATCCAAGATAAATATACACAGCGGATTTCGCTTTGTTTTATTTTATGATCGTTATAGTTTTATGGCATAAATGATGCCAAGATGTTAATTTTGTAAGCTTTTGTAATAATTAGGGATCGAATAGGGTAAAACTTGCAAAATAAAGCCATACTTTAACCACTTATTAATAACACGATTTTGCTCCCAATGCTACAGAGTATAAGGATGAATATTTCAATTCAACAAACTTACAAATCAGCCAATTTTCGTCATTTAAATAAACAAATAATTGAGTTAATATGAACTTACATTGAATGAAAATTTTTGAAACAATCTTATATGAAGCTTATATTTTAGAATAAGTATAAACATCCTTAGATAAATTATTTCAGCCTATCAAGTATGTTGCGTGGGGAGATGGGAAATTTGCATCTAATTCCAGTGATTTAAACACGAAATAAAATGCATTAAAGAAAAATAAAATATAACATTTGTAAGGCGAGATGCTTCAGATTTATTAGGATAATTAGATTTTCAACATTAAATTGAAATTTTCATTATGAACTGCAATAGGCTGTTATTATAATAGTATTAAATTGAATCCTTCCATGCAACGTCAGCTCCAATAATAGTTTTCATTAACAATACTGGAGAGAAATACAGATATTATCACCTTAATACGATATTTTTACTCGAGTACGGAATAGTAGTTCGCGTCACTGAGAAAATGTAGTTAAATACTTTGAGAAACAACCTTGTTTGGATCCATATATAACAGTCGCAATTTTGAATGAAAAACATCTATGAACATTTGGTCTTGAAGGATATCTACTTCATTACGCAGTTTTAATTTGGAATTTTAATGAATTCCCATTAACGTTTCTTCACTCGTTTAATTCATCATTTATTTGAATTTTAAATCATTTCCTCACGAAATTTTCATCTATATTTGTGAATATTTCTAATTTACTATTAGACTCCCTCCAGTCCTCAAGAGTTGTGCCTAGTTAACTTAAACTGCATCAGTACAGGCTACCCGACCCTGTCAACTCATTGAGTCAGTTTAATCTAACTCAACCAGATTGTCTTCAATCCTCAACTGTAATTACCCCTTTTGTTTTCTCTCATAACCACACACTTCTCATGTCACTTCCTACAATATGTCAGATGCCGCCTTCTATGCCATTTTGAACGTCACTTCACGCTGCTATTGCATAACTGCCTCACTAACTTCAAGCTCCCAACCTGTCTGTTTTAGTAATTGTTATTGGTTATTCTATAAAGCCTTCATCCAATTGTGTCCTCCTTTATTTTGACTTTAGCTTCAGTATAATCCATGGGTGGGCACACTAAAATTTTGCAATTTTTTATCATGGAATAGCATCTGAAAGCATAATACAATGGAAATAAGGAGCAAAGGGGAGAAAATTGAGAAAAAGTTGAAAATAAGGTCAGAAAACTAAGAGTTTTATTTTATTCGAATATTTTCAGGTTTAAAACAGTTAAAATAATTTTGTATAACTCTCTACAATATGCCCCAAAATTCAAACTTCATGATTGATCAAATTCATGCCTATAATGTTCACTGCTCATTGATTGGTTGGTTTATTAGAATGCTTGAAAATACCATTATTCATTCTTTTCTTCTAGTAACCAAAGTAGCAATAGAATATTAACGTATACGATCGTATCATAGCAGAGCTCGTATGTTTTCCATTACAGGAGTGTTTTCTGACTTTGGTTGCGATACGTAACTCATTCTTCATCCTTTCTTCATTTAATCACCACTGACAAAAATTCATTTTAGATGCAAGAAGAACGAAGATTCTGAAAGCTTCTTTTAATTAGATAATTATCTTAGATTTATAATATCGGTTATCAATAACCAAATTATCATTAGATAATGAGATTGTAGATGATAAATAATTTACTTTTGAGGGAATCAATACTTACCTGCTATTCTATTATGCAATTTCTGTCCGTGTAGTGAAACTCATATTTTATTCGAGTTAGTTTTACTAGCGATGTTCTTGTCTGTTTAAGATTTAAAGAAACTGAAGAGATACTGCCATCTCTATTATAAAGATTATTATTTCCCATCCATCTTTTCTGTGTGATCGATTCCCAATCCTCTACTCAATGTATGTCGTTTCCTGCATTCTATTATCCAAAATACCAAATATTACTTTATGCTTATTATTTATCTCTTATTTAGTCTATTTTGCTCTGCTAAACTGAAAAATAAACTCATCTCATTTTTGCTAGGCAACAATCAGGAAAATTTTTTAATACCATACCATATGTCATTCTACTTTCTTAACTTTTGGAGGAAGAAAATGATTTGAAGGTGCAATATTGACCATCAAGATAAAACAGTCGATCAACAAGCACCTGGTATTTTGGACAAGTATTTGTACAGAAATTCAACTGACGAATCATAAATTTGGATTTTGGAAAGTGAACTCTCCAATAAGCAAATAATATTATATAACCTGAACCCAAAATCTAGCGAAATAAAACTCTTTGATCCGTTGACTGCTTAATCCTCTCACCCGTATCAGGAGTGGACTTATTGCTAACCTATTTCAGTCACTTTCCTATGATGAAAAATTGTAAATTTTTTCTACCTTGCTGTGAATTTTGATATAGTAATACTATTTATTAAGGCGAAACTCTCACTTGGAGTTGCAGAATTGCAGTTTAGATGCAGCTAGCTGATTATTTTACCACCACGTTTGCACTCTGCAGTTTTAATGAGCACACTATTCCAGCATTGCAGAAATTGCAAGATTATCAAATTCTGATTCGCATCAGGTATATGACAAACCCATTTTAACTTGCGGTCAAACTTTGTTAGCTGAAATACAATAATGTTTTGTATTAATACTAGGCGATTTTTACTTTTGAAATATAAATATAATAAAACAGTAATTTCCTCTATTTCGATTTTTTTCGAAATTATTAGTCATTAAGCCATGTATTACATTCTGATTATGTTACTTGCCTTAGAAATTTTTGGTGTTACAAATGTGGAGCTTGTGGGGTTCACAACGCTAACAAGACGGATTGAATCACGTGCGCTAGAACTCACCACGGGAAGTG
>CAADRB010000053.1:639296-699961 GCA_900708905.1 Hymenolepis diminuta | reverse complement strand
TAATAGAGGACTCTACTAGAGGCTATTTGGACTGCTAGGAGGATTACTTAGGTGTATCAAAAGAACTATTGGTGTAGCATCCGCTACAAGCTTAAAGTAGCATTTATCCAAACAGTAAGGCTACTTTAGGTGCCAGATCAAATTAGGCCTGACATCCCCTCCAAGAACTAATCATCTTAAGACTAATTGGGTACAAGAGCCTTCCTTTTGTGAGAAGAACACTAATTAGGTAGGAATGCATGTGCATTGGGCAAATGGGGACGAGAGGGCAAAGGAGTAGTAATAGGAAGGCGTCAGCACTGAGCGAGGACGACCGAGGTTGTGAGGAACAGGAATGCTATGTGGTTTTCGGGTTTCAGGCTAGTTTTCCGTATATGTGTAGATGACAGTTTTTAGGACAGATATGCGTCAGTAAATACGCAACACAAAGAGAGACCGAGCATGTACATGAGTCAGGGTGCACTGGTAATAGAGAATCAATGGTTATCATTTTCAATATTCGTTCCTGATATTGGCGGATACCGGCAGGAGATATCGATGTTTATTTCTTTTGCCATAATTACAATACTGAGAAAACAACTTTCGGTATTTGGCTGACTGAAAGCAAGGATATGGGGAGACGAAACGTGAAGAATGATCAACGTTTCAATCCAGTTATGGGGAATTAATTCAGTCAACCGAAATATAAATCCACATACTTATTAATAAGTATACCAACTTGTTTAAGAATAGAGTCCGTCCATAATATAAAATTTCCATTTTTGGTAATAAAGAATAACCATTTGTTTTCCTATATTATTGTAAATAAGAATATTTTTTCATATATCTTATAACGATGCACACCCATATTTTACAGTTGTAAATATTCTTGAAGTCTTATTGGAAAACTTAGAGGTGCTCATAACGAAAAGCTACTTTAGTCGAAAATTACAGACTTCATATTTCATTAATAATCTATAAGAAGGGAAAACAAAATAATACCTTTCAGAAGAGATTAGTAAATATGAAAAGATTTTTTTCTTAGGATCTGCAGTTCAGTATCACCCAATCAAGCATTTGCAGTGACTATTTATTTCTCCTGACTTAATTCATCTAAAAATCACTCGATTTTATTAGGGGAAAAGGCGTTATTATCGTAAGAGGATTTATCGCAGTAATAATAGGATTCATCCTCCTACAAATTATAACCATCATGGACCATCAAAAGGCGAATATTTGGAAAAAAGAAAAAGCTCTTCATTACAAAATATATACACAACTCGGTCGACATTTTTCATTACACAGGAGGGAGGGGGCGGGAATTGGTTAGGAAATTAAGCAGAAGTAGAAAGCGACTGATCTCGGAAGGCGATACAAGTAATGGCCCGCTGGTGACCCTTGTACTCTAATCGGGGTTTCGGAGCGGAGCCAGATCCTGCATCTCCACCGGTTGAATATGAGGTAGTAAAACTTTGTTGTTGACTCTCCTCAAGACTCCACAGACGAGCAATGCCATCTGAATGCGCAGAAATGAGATATCGCGAATCCGCGCTGAAGGCACAGTCCCACGACCAAAATGTTCTTGAGTCACTGTGGGGAGAAAAGTCGAAGTTATTTTGCAACAATAATATAATTAAAAGCGGTATAAAGGATAGATACATGCACAATATTCGATATTTGACTTCCATCTAATGCAAGGTTTACGGCTTAAGTGAATGAACGATACAGGAGGTACAAAGAAAGCATACCTGTAAGCATCATTGAATCAATTCCAGTTTAGAGATTTTCAACTGAGTTCTAAACGAACTCAGCCATCTCAAATAGCCTCATGGGTTGTGAGAAGATAACGGGAAAAACATCACTAACGGTTGTAAAGCAAATAAGGAATTGAATTCTTTAAAGTACTATAGTCATACTTTACTACAATCATGAAAAAAAAAGACCGAGATGAAGCATACATTAATTTATCGTCCCAAACTATGCAATACATAATTTCCAGCCTAATGGAGAATAAATAAGTAAAGATAAATACAATTTTTGAAACATAGTTGCATGAACTGACAATAATCTTGATTACGAAGTACTATTAATGGTATTATACAAAATACCGATAAATATTGAACTATTCAAATATGGTTTGGGAATCTCAAAAAACGTCAAATGATGGTCGATTAATATCAGTAAAATACGAAAAAAAAAGATAATTTAAATATACAAGGGAAATTACCAGAAGCGAACTAGTACAATGATAATTTACCAAAGTATTTGAGCACACGGTCTATTCGGTTCTTTATTTTTCTGATAATAACTTGGGCAGCCTGCATTCATTGAAAAAAATATCCGAATTCTGTAATCAAGAGAGCTTTCTTTTAAAATTTAAAATTCGATAGCACTTCTCATCTTGATGAATCTTATTAAGTATAACAAAATTATGTCTTGTAGAGATCAATTGAAGTTGATCGACTTTATTGTCTGGTAACGGCAACAATAATGGGTGCAAAAACCATAATAACTATCAAGAAACTTCTTCCAAACTGACAAAATACAATAAGTATTTACTAACACGATCTAGCAGGGGCATACTCGAAAGAATCTCACAGAAATTAAAGTACACCTAAGTAAAACCAATAGGAAAAACCGCCATTTTAGCAATTTCTAAGCAGTACAACAGGTTATTAATATGAAAAATACTTATTTAAAGGAACTGTATAAACGGATGATTAGGTAATCGAGTCAGTTTTAGAGACGCCGTAATCTAACACAAACAGTTTATTCGTGACAGACCACACAAACAGTAATCAACTGGTACATACTCAGGGATGATCAATTAGCTGTAAACAGAACGAAAAAAAACTCGTGCTGATAAGCTTTAAGCACAGGCACTTACGCGCTATTAGCGTTACTGGATGGTTGTAGAACTGTAGTGATACTGCAGTCGGCTGTGCGAATTAGATTGACCTTGCCATCGGCACCACAAGTAGCCAATAGGGTACTATCTGGTGAGAACTCGCATTTGAGAGCATAAGAAGAGTGAACGGGTTTGTTGTACTGAAAAAAGGAACAGAAAAAAGAAAAAAAATCAAAGTAAGCCAAATGAAAGAGAGGGGAGATAAAAGTGGACATTGTTTAAGCATACTATTACGGAGATGTGTGCATTAGAAATCCTTTCTTTCCTCAAGTTTTGAAAGCTAGCTTAAAATACAGGCTTGAAAAATGAGTTATCTAGGTAACAGTGACATTATTCTGTATAAAAGATACGAAAAAAAGCTCAGAGATGACGATTTATCTGTGTTTTATACTTCTTCATAAGTGTAGAAAGAATTCTTAGAATAAATTTTTTAAGATATTTAGAATTCAGATTTGAAATGCCGCTGAAACATAAAGAGCTAAATTTCCATAAACTCTGGCCAGATTTTCAAAATGTATTGTTAAAATAATGAAAAATCAATGGCAATTATACGACGGAAGGCATGATAAACAAACTGGTCTAAAGTAAACAAATTAATATCTATAGACAAATTAAAACACTACTCAAAAAGATTGAACAGGACGTACGACAGATATTTGAATATCCTAGTTCCGAAAAAAACTAAAGAAAGAGGAACTGGCAGCGGGTAAAAATGTCCTACAATCAGAATGACAGTGCTTAATAGACAGATTAGATAACAAATGAAAAGCCGCAATCGGTGAAATAGTAAGCAATTCTATAGCGATAAAATTGTTTATTGCGACTTAGAGGTTAATCCCCTGATGTAAACTCAAGCTCACTGTAGTCGTTTATTTATATTTGGCTCTATATACCTGCTGTCCTTACATCCATCCAACTGATGTTACCATTATAGGTATATATTACCTTATTCCAACTTCACTACTGATCCTTCTCTTTTACTTCTAAGACTTCTGCCAATAAGTTTGTTTGTTTCAACTGTCCTCACTTGCTACCCTTATCTTGGAGTGAATATTAATAGAACTGAAAAGGAGATAATTTGACGAAAAGCGTCAGGGCAGAAAATAGTTCCTGAGCTACCTACCTCTTCTACATTGATAACCCTGATAACTATCTGACCAACTGACCTCTATAATCTCAGCATGGAAAAAGTAGCCTCATTTCAAATTTAAATGCTATTTACTCTTCTCAATAGACACACAAGCAAATCTTAAATTAATCTACAACTAACTAACTATCAGACGCGCCAATAATACAGAGATGAGAACACAAACTACCATCGGAAAAATCCCGACTGACGACTTAAATCGGAGAAAAATCACAATTAGTGAAATATCATGCTATTTTATATCTCATCAAAATTAAGAAAACGCTAAGTACATCAGACTTTAACAGCTACCATTCGGTCTTCGGCATAATTTAGTGCTTTTCTCTATCAATAGACCTTGGATTCCGTTCAGTTTCTATTGCGAAAGCATATTTTTTTGCCTTTTTATACTTCGAAAGTTAATGTAACGGATACCTTCAATAATCATTAAGGCTTCAGTTTTTTTAATCGCCATATCTGAGATCATTTTTCTTTCACATTTTTTATTATGCATATCATGCGGATTGATATTTGAAACTTCTCAATATATGTCTATTACAAAGTACTGAAAATTATACACCTTTAAATGATCACTTATTAAGTTTCATACAAGATTAAAAACAGGCCTTACTTAAAAACTCCACAATAACACTAAAAAATTGTAGGTTTCCTTGGAAATTAATGAAGCTAAATAAATGAAAAATCGAAGCAGATTAGGCCACAGATAAACTGTCCGATAGAAGGATAAATGCTCTTTACCCATGAAGTAAGCAAGCAGTTAGCTAATCAAACATAAACATTGATTAAAACGACAAAAATTACCTTTGGGATGGGTTTGAAGTTCATACTTCCAACAAGAGACCAAAGTAGGAGAGCACCAGAAGCATTTGTAGCTGCTAACGACGTGCCCTCTGGATTGATAGAGAGGGAAAGAATAGCACCTCCACGTAAATCGGGACAAATAACATTCACTTGACCATTTCTCAAGTCCCAACAGTAGATCTCACCTTTGTCATTGCCAAAGAGAATTTCCGTTTGGTTGGGATGTAGTACCATTGTATTAATGTTTGACGAACTCTAGAGAAAAATGAACAAGTTAAAAAGGAGAAGTTTTCAAGCATACATGACAAGCGCCCGACGCTGCTTGTGATCCATGATTAGAGCTTCGCAAATCGAAAATTTTTGCAACTTTATCTTCACCCCCGGCGTAGGTCCAACGCCCTCTGGCATCATGACCGATAGAATTAACATTTTTGGTGAAATCTTTGACTGAATTAATATGATTAGCGCCTCCTTGGACATCGTAAATTCGAATTCGAGCAAATCCAGCGGCGGCCAGATATCGACCATCGTGAGTGAATGCCAAAGAATTTACCTGTATAATAATTAAAGTGCATTAAAAATGTTTAATATCCACAACAAGAAAAAATGCTTATTTATTTAGATAATTTATCAAATACGAAAAATTTGACATACTTGGGAGTCATTGTGATCAAACCCCTTAATATATCTCCCATTACTGGGCTGCCACATCCGAATAATATGATCAAATCCACCAGTTGCAAAAGAAATCGACTGATCTCCAGTTTCATCCCTCATTTTAGAAGATCCTAAGACGATTTACGGGAAATTGGAGAAATAACAGATAACCTTACCTCGACCTTGGAGTTTGACAAGGGCCATAGCGGGATGGCTTCGTAAATGTTGATTTGCATATGAACAGTAATCAACTCATTTTTAAATAGAAAAAAATATGGTGCCTCAATTGTTTACAGTATTTTCATTGATCAAATAATGATTACGCTAAAACTCTGCAGTTTTGTAATGAATTTATCTTAAAATATCATTATAGCATCATTAATAGTGTACATAAAGACATGAAAACATCATCTCTAATTCTAGACTTCTTTATAAAAGCAAAGAACTAAATTCGATTTAACAGAAAGAGGCGGTGAGACAATAATCTACTGAATAGAAAAATTCTGTAGTTGGATTTTATTGATCATGTGATGGATGATTAACAGAAATAGTACATATTCCGATGAATTAAAGATTAAAACTTTGTTGTATATACATATACATAGTGGAAAGCTTTAATAACGTTAGCGATGTATATTTTAATGTGAAATAAGAAAATGCATAGCCGATTAGCAGTCCCCAAGCGAATATCTACTCCCACAAGTTGATTTTGATTTATCGGTATGTAGGAATACGTTCCTGCAATTGAATGCTAAATATTAGAGAAGCTTTAACTATGGAGTCAAACGAATTCGCTGTCTTTTTAATGTCTACTGAAATAAACGCTTCAATTGTAAACCTAAAACAAGCGAATAGATAATACCTGCTGTTTATTTTAAATAAAATGTTGTTTTATTCTAAAATTCATTCTTTCATGTTACTTCAAACTCATGCAGTAGGTGTAATGTGTCAGGATGATGCCAAATAACTCAAAAATGTAAAAAATTAATGTATCTTGGCTGTGAAAAAAGTTAGATGTCATTTCCTTGTTTTGTAAATATATTCATCAAACAAAATCCAAATATTTCGTTATAGTTCGCAAATCACGAAGAAAATAACAATAAAAAACTTTATACTATATATATAATAATTAAATAATCTTGTAAGCATAGCTTTTAACGAATTCAAAACAATTACAATTTTCTTGGTTTAATTTAATTTGTGTCAAAATGAAGTCGCCACTTACAAATAGCCCAATCATCTGCTTGTTCTGATTTTGCTTTCTTCTGTATCAGGTCTGAGGTGGCAATTGTATACTTTTATTGCATTAAAAATGGCGACAAGTCGTAAAAAGATCCTTCTTAAAGTCATTATACTTGGTGATAGCGGGTATGGTTTTGCTATATGTTCATATATCTTTTAGTGTCGGGAAAACTTCGCTCATGAATCAGTATGTAACTCAGCGGTTCAGTAACCAATATAAAGCAACAATCGGTGCTGATTTTCTTACAAAGGAAACGGTAGTCGATGATCGTGTTGTTACTCTTCAGATTTGGGATACCGCCGGCCAAGAGCGTTTCCAATCTCTGGGTGTCGCTTTTTACCGTGGTGCTGATTGCTGTGTACTGGTTTATGATGTTACAATGCCAAATACCTTCAAAACTCTGGATTCTTGGCGAGATGAGTTTTTGATCCAGGCCAGTCCTAGAGATCCTGAGAACTTCCCGTTTATTTTGATTGGGAACAAAATTGATCTACCTCAACGTGCTGTGAGTTTCTTTGTTTTAAGATATGTTCACATTTAGTTTTTATCGCTATTTGATTAAAAAATACTGGCGATACTTGATTCTTTTTGCAGATTACAGAGAGACGGGCTCAACAATGGTGCCAAGCGAAAGGAAATATTCCTTACTTCGAGTGTAGTGCTAAGGAAACAACGAACGTCAAGGAAGCCTTTCAGGAAGTTGCACGTGTTGCTTTGGCTCAAGAAAATGAGGTTCGTGTATCGTTTTAAATGATGTCGTTTAGTTCTCATAGTAATTTAACATTACTTTTTTATCAGCCTGATACTACGAACGACTGTCCCGATCAAATTCATCTTGGAACCCCAAGACCGAACCGTCACAGCGGCTGTAATTGTTAAAATAACAAATTAACTCGAATAAGTGGATAGATACCCATTACACACTTCTACTTTCATACGTCCGTGGAATCTCATTTGATTAAATAAAATATAACCTGGCTAACTATTAGTATTCTGAGATCCGACTTTATTGCATAAACTTTGCCTCTTCCTCCCCTTAAACCTTCATGTCTCCCTCTACATTACCTTTGTTTAATTACTCTCCTATCTTTATCTTCACAGTGCATCATGCTTTTTATCATCTAATTTTCCGTTTTGCTCGGTCTCTGCATGCATCTTAGCATGACGTTCACGCATTCTGGTGTTCGTCCAACTTTTTTTCTTATGGTGATGACGCGATACGGCCATCATCTCCGCCCCCATGTAAATAATTATGCAATAAATCGATTTGACACATTCTCCTTTCAGTTTGTGGTGGTGGTGGTGTAGATGTGTGAATGGATTTATCAATTGGATTCCAGTATTGTTCTTGTTTATTTTATAGACGCTTTGTTACTTTTTGTTTACCTTTATCGAATAAATTTACCGGCTTTTTTCTCTGTCATGGTAATGCGCGTTTTTTACGATCAGCTGTTTTTCGTAGTCGGCCGAATTTCGTCAATATTTTTCACATGTTCAACTCCCGCATTCGTTGTGATCGTGAATACGTGGGCAGTTATTTGTCCACCAAATTATTCATAACCAGGATGAGTCTAATTATCCTGGTATAAACCAATAGATGTTATTCAATTATTTTAAAATGATGATTTACGCTTGCTCTACTGCTCGATTTTTCTGTGGTTCATTTCATTAATCTTGTAAGTGAATTTGTGATTTCTATCAGCTCTTATTTAGGGCACGAGTTTTACTTTTAAAAATTATCTTTCTGCACTCTGTAGAATATTGATATTTTCTACATGATGCTTAAATGAAAAAATTCGACTAAATTCGACAAATTTGTTTAAATTGTTCCAGCTAATCTTGTAATATTGTAGATTATGAGATTAGTACTGAAATCGGATATTTTATCTTTTTTCCTAAATCATACGGTGTTTATTTCATTTAGTTTGAGAGTCCAGCAACATTTTATGATCATTATGGTGCTAATCTTTTCCGATTAACTTGCTTTTACTTCAGTGTTCCAAAGAAGGTCGATATTTTTAGCAGTGGCATGAATTTCGCGACTTTGTAATGCAAGTATGAGAAAGAGTTATTTTCCTCAATTCTTGCTGTATTAGGTCTTTGAGTTGCTATCGATTTTCACTGGTGATTGAATTTGGAATTTCAACGTTTTTCACGTCCTCGAAATGAAAGATCAATTGAAATGTCTAAATATTATCTATCTGTCAGTCTTTATGCCTGTACGCTAAATTAAGTTCCCCGAGGGTTTAAACGGACCTGACAGAGGTCTTTTAAATTGTGAATCATTGCGTGTTGTAGTGTCAGTGAATGTATATAATAGAGCGAAATTTGACCTCATAAAATATGAAGTAGGACTAGATGTCGGTGAATCCGCGGTTCAGTGATCCTGTTGGGATTAGGTTAATGACTAACGGCTAATAGCTGATAATTGACAACAGTTAAAGACCGGAACACCAAGAGCTGACTAGGCCAAAGTGTACTGATCAAGCCACAATGAAGATTCGAGCGGGTAAGAGAGATAAGAGAAAATGGAGACGAGAGCGGTGTAGGAGCAGGTGCATGACAAGCGTGTGTCTGTCCGTGTGTGAGTGGAAATACAGACACTTTATACAAGTCACTTAGGCGCGCGAGGTGTGAGTACATTTGTATCTTCAAATGAAACGAGATAGTTACAGAAAAAAGGAGAATCGATGAACTTGTCTAGATATGACGAATAGGAGTTTGAGTCATAGAGCTGTAAGGATAACACTGGGACTTCGTGAACAAGAAGTCGAGATATTCTCATAGAGGATACGAATGAGTAATTTTGGTAGTGCACGGAGGGTTATCTTTCAATCCGTTGTGACCTGACTTCTGCATGTCTATGTATTTCTATCTAGTTTCAAGTTGATTGTGAATGTGGTTTTATTACTTATTTAACCCCAAGTTATATGTGAAGTTCTGCTGCTCTAACTGTTAACTGGGCACCTAAACTAGGTATCATTAAATCGAACTAGCTTTGTCTATATTGGATATCTAGATGATTAATGTTGTATCCACTGATAACGGTATTTAATTTCCCTTCCTCCATTTTGTTTTAGTGGGGACTATTGTAGTAGAAAGTGTTCAGCATCTTCCGCGACGTTCCTTTTCAAACATTCTTATATTTCTTGTTCCTCTTTTGTATCTTGATTTTTCTTTTAAATTCAACTAACTTTCTCTTTTTTACCTGCACGTACTTTTCTTGCGCTACTTGACTGTTCAGCGTATTTTCACGTGTCATCTAGTTGAGACTTGCAAGTGCACGTGTTGACTTGTGTACTGACGATCGATAAGCTTAATTTTCGTAACACTACTTCTAATTATCCTATGCGGTCATTCATTGGAATAAATGTCGATCGTTTAAATTCTATTTCGTGTGATTCATTTCCGCGGATGCCGAACTGTAAACCTAACCGTCGCAAAATTAATCTCGCTGCAATTCTACTGGCGATTAGTTTAATGTAATCTAATGGCCTAATTCAATCGCATCAATTAGACGGATGAAAAATACCGAATACTGAGCGCGTATGTTTATGAGAATGGAACGCGGGAAAGCTTTCCTTCATTCATTACCGTGTTTATACTATCTCATGAAGTCATGTTTTCATGTTACAGTTTAAATCTGGTTTTTGATTCCGAAACTCTTGTCAAGTAAGTTATCATTCATTTTTGGTATGCATATTGGCTAACGTAGAATGCGTTGTACCATGAACCTAGGGCTTTTAATTGACTGATACAGGTGGATATTTTGCAAGTTAGTTGGTTTCAAAGGTCACGATAGATCGCTATGATATTTGTAGCATTGTTTGGGCGGACGATTACATCTAGTCAATCTCGTCTAATCTTTGATTTTGCAAGATCCCGATTTCGTCATTTATATGATTAATCACACTTCTCTACTTGTATTAATCCAGTAGCACTTATATTTCAGAATGTCCAGTACTGGGAAGTCTTGTGAACTGCAGAAAAAGAATCCTCGGGACCTCTTGGAGGCACAGGACTGTGTTGCCTGTCGAATATTCGGTTCAACAGCATGTTTAGCTATGGCCGGATACACAGCTTACTGGAGCTATCGGCAACGAGCTCAATACAAAGGGCCAATCCGAGTAATTTATTTGGCTTCATGCATCGGCCTTGCCTCTGGTTAGTCTAGTTTCTAACATAATTACCGCACTTATTTTAGGTCTAACATATCTGGGAGTCAAAAGAATTTTCGATTAACCCTGGGAATCTAACGGAATTTGAAATAAATCACATTCTTTCCCTTTCTAGTATGACTTCTCTCTTCTATTTAGGACGGATAATTAGTAATTTTCGTAGGAAAATGGTGCCAACAGATGCACACCCAGCGAATGGAATGACCAACCGGACCGAAATCGTCTGGTGAAATTTAGGATTCAAAAGGTGGCTCCAAGATGCTATCTCTCTGATCACTAAGATTGTTTGAGCTGGAGAGTTATATAGTTAAAATTTCCCAGAGAATGAACGAATTCATAAGAATGATATTTTAACATATATACACATCTTTACAAGGAACGTCTATTGTGTATCATTTGGTATGAGATAGTTAGGTGAATTATAATCGACAATAAGGTCATTAGGGTCATCCGAGAAAACATTTTGATAGGAAGAATTCGGTTCAGAGGGAGATCTGTCCTCAGATGATGTGGCAACCCGCCCTTGTTTCCAAGCCGACAAAACATCCTTCAAAACAGTCATGTTCTGTGTCAACAGTTCGTCACTAGATGTCTCTGCAACCTCCCTGATTTCTTGCAGAATCGATTCCAAATTGTCCTTGTTATCTTCATCTTTTAGGTCCACTTGAGGGTTATTTGTTTGTCGCCTTAAGCGACTCCGCATGTTCTTAACATCGGCTTTTGTACAATACTTTCCAAATTGTTCTGAGATAGACGAAAAAAATGTAACAAACGCAAAGCTTACTTTTAATGATCTCCACAACCAAGCCATTATCGTAAGGAAGTCTCAAGAGTTCATCCACAATTTTCTGTTCGTGTTCTTCAAGCCGCCTATTACGTGGATACATTTTCGCTGATTCGGGTGTTACTGGGTGATTATGTCGCATATCATAACTGGTGATTCGCAAATGACCATTTGAGTAATTCAAGTAGATTTGAGAGCTGCAACCTAACTTTGATGTTCTAGAAGACAGAGAACGTCAATTAAGGAATCTACTATTAGTTACCGTTGATTGACACGTTTAGTTGCACAGCTGACACAAGTTCCATAGTGATAGCAGACATACTTCATATTGCTGTAAACTAATGAATCGCGCATAGGATGGCCTTCTGGAAATCGTCTTGAATTAAGTTTTACATAGAGCGCTCCAGTTGCCTAGGAAATTTAAATAACCTAAGTTGATCATACCACTTCAAATTGACGCAGTCGGTCGGATAATTCTTCAAAACTTGAAAATTCATGTGAAGAAAAGAATTTGGTGAACTCGCGCGACAAATCATATCCTGTTAAATTATCTAAAGGGAATATTTAGTTTAAGCACCGACAATTTACATTTCTCGATTCCGTCGTTCTTGTTAGAGGTGTTATTAATGCCGTACAAATCATTGTGATGCATACTATATGACTCTATCCGTAATATATTGCGAGACCGCTGAAGTATAATATACGAGGAACAACTAGTCGTTTAAATTTGAAACACAATCATACTTTATAAGGCTGTCTATTTTTCCATTAGAGTCAAGGTTGTGATGTGAACACACAAAATGAATACGATTGTAAACTAGCTTGCGAGGTAGTTCGGAGTTTTCTTGAATGCTATCAGCGCTCTTTACGGTGTAAATAAACCCATTTTCCTAAAAATTTAGAATAAAAAAATGGATTTTACTTTTTGAAACCTGTCAAGACAGTTCCAAAAGCTTTTGAAATTGTCGAAATGAAAAGGGTAAAATGTGCTTTGGAATTTGATATTAAGATCCATTAATAATAAAGCCACGGCCTTCAATTAACCAAACAGCTGGGACCTAGACTCAGGTTTTAAAGTCAGGCATTAACAAACTATTCATTACAACAAATGAAATATAACGAAATTAAATATCTAAATAGAATAGATTATTTTGCAATGAATGTTTTAATCTTTTCAGTTTTTAATTTTATCTTTAAACCCATGCTGTATATGTTTGATGCAGTTAATAATATGTGTTTTGAAAGCATCTTATTGACTTTTAACTTAACAGTAGAAAAATTAAAAAAATGATAATCAGTAAATCAAAATATGCAAGCACATCACAAAACATTTAGTTATTTATGAGTGAACTGTTGAATTACTATTGCCTTTTAATTTGAACGCAATTAGAGTAAGAGTGTTCTTTAAAATTACCATTTTAAAGAAATTGGAAGAGAACCTTAGATATTAGAAAGTGTGCCCTCAAAAGTCATTCATCCATAAGTACTTAGCAATAGGTTCTACATCATCTGCAATAGATCACATGCACACACGTTCATATTGTGAAATAAATATCAAAACAAATTATTAAAACTAATTTTCTTACCGAATTTCAAGACCATAGTACAAGTTCACGGTTCGAATAGTAAGGATTACATTTATCTAAATATATTTATGCAGTTCAGAATCAGATTGACTTTTAGTCCATTCGTGTAGTCAAATTATTATAAATTATTTTTACATATTTTCTCGGCGAATATTTACCGGCAGCGCTATAATCGACAAAGAAATCGATGTATCGACTGCTTAAGTTAATCACCAGTCTCAGTAAAATAGCTGCATGGGTGGTGCGGGTAAAAGTAAAGAACATTTCTAGACATTTCGATAATATTATTTCAGTTATATTATGTGTTTTACCACCTTAAATTACATGCATTTTTTTATTTAGAAATTCAAATAGATCCATGTCACATTACGTATTTCCATCCAGTAAGTTCAGCTTATCTTATTCTGATATAGTTTATCACAATCACCTTTCTCATATATACAGGGAGTTCAATGATCATTAAAAATAAGCGTTTTGAACAAATGATAGCTATTTGAATTTATTCACATGAAGTTTCTTAGGTTATTTGCCTCATGATCTGCTCTTCTTTGTAAGATACCGTAACCGACATCTAGATTCCCAAAGAAATTGCACTGGTTACAAATACAGTGCAATACAAAACGACCCAAACCACCATATCAAAATAAGACACACATATCTGTATCAATAAGTCGATTTATGTTATGCGCTATTTACAACCGTAATGTAAATAAATTTGTTCGAATAAAAGGGACTTAGTGGAAGCAGGAATTGAAAGGTGGGAAATAAAGAATCTCACAAACAAGAATATTTAGTGTAAACATTAGTGTAATAACGTGGAGGATCTCTTGGGACCACATCGATCGAATGGAAAAAATAAGTTAAGTCAATCATGTCACCAGATCAGTTCAGAGGTAGCAGATAAATCACCCCAATTTATTAATAAGTAAATTAGGTTTATATACAAAATATTTCTTCGTTTGACGTCAGTCATGCCGGAATCTCGTCGTGATGACAGACATCCGTTTAGGTATCTATATTTAAACATGCAATCACACAGTGGGACCGCCTGTGGACACTATAGTGGAGATCTTGTCGCCAGTCAATCATTTCTAAACGCTAGATGGCGATAGACATCTGCTGACTATAGTAATTAGCTTCTCATATATAGCAATTTTCATCTATAAATGCATGATATCCTCAAGATGAGGACACATAGCTTTGAATATTCTGAGAGGCTGCTCAGTACCCGAGTATCCTTTGAGGCTCTATTAGTTTTAGTTTCCTTTATGGCATGCAAGGTGCTATAGCCAGCAGATGTCGGTCATCACGCCGGGACACCGACAAGGAGACATGACTGACGTCTAACGAAGAAATGTTTTGTATATAAACATAATTTACTTATTAATAAATTGGAGTGGCTTGTCTGCCACCTCCGAACTGATCTGGCGACATGGGTGACTTGACTTATTCCATCTACTCCTTCTATTCGATCGATGTGTCTTCTCGAATATCTTTCAACGTTATTACACAAGGATTAATTATACCGCCATTTTTCCCTAATAGTCTGTTCTACTACGGTTTTAATTCTTATGTAATACCCTATTTAAATAAACATAAGGACATTAGACCATAAGCGCTTCAGATTTCAATTAATAAATTGATAATACAGAATTTGTGTCTCATAGCATTATTAACTGGGCGGCAATTTTCATTTATCATATTGAGTTTTTTTAGTTCATTTGCTTGATTGTAACATTTTTAAATCAAAAGCCGTGACGGTTTGTGCTGATCAACAATAGCGCATATAAGTATCAATTGCATTCATTAAGCATGTGGTGAAATCAAATCCATTCCCAGAGTTCTTCACAATAATGACAGTCGTTAATATTTACGAGACAAAACTTTGTGAATTGTGTAGCATTTTGCACTAATCAATATGTGAAATATCAAGATGAGTTTCGTGGTTAATAATAATATTTTGTCAAGCTGTGTTTCAAGCTTTAGATGATTATTACTATATTTATTAGATGATATAAATATATCGATCCTTTACCTGATGCTAATATTCTCTTCAGATGAATAAATATATGAAATTTTTTCACATTTACCATATATTGAAGGGCGAAATTTATAAAATTTATTGAGTAGATGTTAATCACTACTTTCTTCAAACACATAAAGATAAAATTATTACAGAAGTATACTTTAAGGCTATTGATTTTTTGAATTAAATGAGTCGATTGAATAATCTCCTCCGATAGTAAAAAGAGAGAAGCAATTTTCTTTTTCATTAAGTTTTATTATGTACTATGAAGTAAATCAAATATCATATTGTCTTAGAGCCTACTTAAATGAATATCTCTAATTAATATTTTGAATAATCTTGAACACCCAACATCGCCAGAAGGAATCTTCTTTGATCTCCTGATGTATCATCTTTGACCATATCTTCTAGTTGCATATCATACATTTGGAGGAATTCTTCCTTGATGCGGGCCAAGTCAGTCTAAAATAAATAAAAATTTATATGTATGTATAAATATATATTCATATTTATCCACTTTTATGTAAGTAGACAATTTATTTATGGTTCGATTAAAATATTTTTATTAACTAGCTAATATGACACTGAAATAAATTGTTGAAAACGGTCCAGCATCAAGCTTCAATAACATAAACAAAATAAAAAACAAATGGTAAAAGCGATTAAATCAACTAACATTGCAATGAGCCATAATCATTCGAACAAGATCCTCATCGTGTGTTCCTAGCCCCTTCATAGATTTGTAGAGAACTTCCGCATAGAATCGTTCCCTGTTGAGAGCCGTCTTCACTAAAAAGATTATATTCCAAGTTCAGTTATTTTATTTATAAGTTAATGTTTTATTTATTTGCTTGACCATATTTTCTTACACACTGTGAGCAGAGCATCGCGATAATCTCCGGAAGTTTCCTTTTCGATTGCTGTAAAAAGATCACTTCCAACAGCCTAGATAGGAATATAATAGAAAGCCAAATCGATAAAATAAAGGAGATTTTCTTAATTTTTAGCCAAATTCACCTCGAGGTACACAGCTGCGATTGCAACAAGTTCTTCCCACGGGCAGGTAACGAAAATTCGTGTAAATTGAGCTTCATCAGTGCCTAGTTTGCTAAAAAATGTATAAAAATGATTTTAATGACACTTAAGTCTTCAATCATGAATATATTTAATTAATTTAGTAGATTTACCCTTCCCCGGATTTGTACAAAGTTTCGCAGTCGCGGACAACATCTTCTTTATCAAATGTTTGTCGACGTTTTGCTTGCAAAATTGCGACCAGAACACGCTCAAAATCTCCACTCACATCATTGATAACATCCTGTTCCAGTGACCGCCTAGCAACTAAGATATATAAGAAAGACTTTTAATTAGACATAAAATTATACTTAAGTTATAATGAAACATATATTCACGAGGATTTTACTTCTTTTGTCTTTCGTAGAAAATTTTTTAAACCATTTGTGAAATTTAAAAGATTAATTTTGAAGTAATAATAAAAAATATCGGCTGATTAGAAATGAGTTGAAGATATGAAATCACTTTAAAAAGTTTACATTTCAGTTTTATTTTACCCAAATAAATTGAACAAGTAATAGTAAAAAATTCCGCTTTTATGTCATTCAACAGCAAGAAGAATTAAGCATAATTTTAACAAACCTCACTTACGATTTTGATGTTCTGCTCTGAGAACTAAAATGAATTAAGAAATTGCTATAGTACTTTACCATTTGATGTAAATGACAACTTAAAATGCTAATAAAAAACAATCGGATGGATAACGCATCCATATTTTATTTCGAAATCCAACTCACCATCATCATAAGCTGCTTTGAGTTCGCGAATCTCCTCATTAGTACTTGAGCAGAGAACTTCGATCAGAATCTTTTCATCGGTGCCAGCTCCCTTCATGGCTCGATAGAGAGCTCGAGCATTAACATGAGCCTTATCGAAGAAGGAATAGGTCACAGCCAGACGGAAGTATCCACTCAGTTCCTTGTGAAGCTGATCTAGAAGATTCTAACAGGGAAAAAAAGTAAGACAGATTAGAAATAATCTTAGTGAATCTGTTGAAGAGATTTTTAAAACATACCTGGCCATACATTGCCTGGAAAGTTTTTGCAATTTGCTGTCTTTGCTCAAGAGATCGGTGTGAAAGAATATCAATAATCGCTTTCTCATCAGTACCTATATAGGGTTTAAAATCACCGTCAGGAATGATACGTTCTGTTTTAACAAAGATTAAGAGATAATAAGCTCACCAAGTCCCTTCATTGCCGTGTAGAGAGCCTCGGAATCGACACTGGGATCAAAATTGACGCTAGCATGAACGGTGGCCATTTTGAAATGAAGAAGACGTGCAGACGAGAACCTGAGGATAACTTTTTCGCGAAGTGGTGTTTTTATTTGCGTGCTAGGGTATTCGTAAGAACCAATCTGAAACTCAAGTGGCACACATTCAGTAAATTGAGACACCCATTCTGTGATGAGCACATTCTCATAGTGTGATTCTAGCGCACAAAGCAATAGCTGTCAAAGTGAAATGTGAGCTCATTGTTATCTTATATTTATACGGCAAATCAATATTTATGACCTAAGAGATATTATTTCAGTTCGCACAGAACTGGCTGAAATACGAGGATGGAGTCGTTAAGAACTTCTTATTAATACTGACATGTAATTATGTGCAGTATTAATGCTACATGTCAGAAAATAATATTTACTCAAAATAATTCTTATATGTGAGATTCTTTATTTCCCACCTTTCAATTCCTGCTTCCACTAAGTCCCTTTTATTCGAACAAATTTATTTACATTACGGTTGTAAATAGCGCATAACATAAATCGACTTATTGATACAGATATGTGTGTCTTATTTTGATATGGTGGTTTGGGTCGTTTTGTATTGCACTGTATTTGTAACCAGTGCAATTTCTTTGGGAATCTAGATGTCGGTTACGGTATCTTACAAAGAAGAGCAGATCATAACAATTACATTGAGTGCTAGGAGCTGCTTCAAAAGCAGTAAAAATTGCAAACTAGTTTCTAATTGCAGTGCTAGTAACAATAAACTCAAACAATTAAACTTTTATTGTTCAAAATAGAGCTGAAAAATGCTAAAAGGTACTAAGCATGGCATATAAGAAGTGATTGATAGGGCGGCTAAACTATTATAGCATTGAAAACAGCCTAAAGATTTCGCTAGGTATTGATGGGCCTACCGTTTCGATTCGAGAATTGCTCGCTAAGGCTCTGATAAAAGAACACGACTAAAAATTAAGGAATGATAAAGTTAGAACGTTAAACTTTTTCGTTCCTAGTCGATTAAATGCTGAATAAAAACGCTAATTGTCAAATTGAAAAGTGATGTGAAATTATATAAATGTTTTCCTATATAGAGGCGCAATTTATGGATCATACCAGTTTCAAAGCTGCGTAGACTTTTATAATAAATATATTAACTGAATTATTCTGCAAATTGTGGAAAAAATACGAATCAGGTTATTATTGAAATAATTCAACTCAAAGCTACTTAACGTTGCGTAAAAGACTGTTTTTTTTGGTTCAAAAACCATGTACGAATTTTAATCTTTCCTGAGATAAGTGAATTTCTGTAAAGATAGGAAGTGGGTGAACTTCAATAAGCATTTTTTCTAACTGTTTATACCAGAGTATAATAAAACTTGACAAATGAGAAAACTGTGTACGAAGGCTTTCTTGAGAATAAAAGGACAGTTTCTTCATCTTACAGTTAGGCAACATTTAGTTTTAAGACCACAGTAACTAATGTTTTTCATTCCCAAGATGCTGACATTTCGATACGTTACTTCCCTTATTAAGACATTGAATAGTGATGAGTTCGCAGATAACAGAAGTACTGTAACCTTAAGTGATGAATGCAATATGTTCTCCTAAAACTCGAAATTCGGTATAAATTTTGTCCCGTCAAAATCCGAATAGTGTATTTATTCCAATAGTTTTGAGTTGCTGTTTTGGACCTGGAAAACAACTCGTAAACAAAATTTTTCTCTTTCTCATTTTTGTCTAAATGACTTTAACGTCTCTTTCTGCTTATGCAGAGATATCTTCTCAATGATAAGCAAGAAGATTTCTACAATAGTTGTCAATTCACATTTGAAACATACAGAAATCGTTTTCAAGATCGCTTCCTTTTTAGCTCGAGTTTTGCTTATGCTTAATTAATAGTTATACCATCGGCGAGTACAATAATAGTAGTAGTCGCCGTAGTAGTAGAGACAGATATTCACTTATTTATTATAAGAAAATATGATTATTATTTAATTATTCAACCTTTTCTAGATACTTACGGGATCTCCTTACCCGCAGAAGAACACTTTTTTCCTATACTATCTGACTTCGTTATTGATCTTCCTTTGAAATGTGCAATAGAGATCTTATGAGACAAATGTATGATTTCACAGCTATGCCAAAAGAGAGATTGAGCTCATTATTTCCTTTTATTTGAGTGAGCAAGAGTGTATGATTGAAAACCTTGATTGTTTCAAAGTTCAAGTGTTTTCAATAAGACGAAGGTAGAGTATGATATTATGTTTATTAATTAAATTCCAACTTACTGATGCAAAGATTCGAAACAATTGTTTACATCTGAAGATACTGATATTGTCTAGTGTCAATTAGACTTTAAGATATGCCTTAGTCAAATTTTTCTATATCTATTGCTAAATTATAAGAGAAGAGAAATATGTGTATTCTAAGACTGTGTTGCGTTGGTCCTAAATCACACCAGCTACATAATTCATGAAAACTTCACAACAGTGGTAGAGATCAAAGTTCGACAAGTGGAATGATATATTTTCCTGTAAAAACTATGATCTTTTTCTTGATTTAAATTATGCGGACTACTTATTCTATGACCAATAAATGGTGATTTGCTTATAGGATATTAATTACATCAATAACGTTAAGTTTTATAAGGATGATATATTATCCCAGTTTGTAAGACTATATCTAGTTTGGAAACTTTTAGAAATGGGAAGAGCTACAGTAGAAATTAGCAATCATTCTAATTTTCACATTATTAGCATTTTAAAAAGAGGATACCCGCAGTAGATAGTAGGGAAAATGGATTATGGCAAATCGGTTTTCCTTCAATCCTTACTAGAAAGCGAGTATAAAACTGAATGAACCAAATATGCACGGACATGAGCTGAGGTTCACAGATTTTCATTGACCTCGTTAAAGTACACCTTTCCATGTTGCATTATCTATCTAATACTGGATCAAAGCATCCTCGCTTATGTACAAAAAAGTTTTTATCCTTTAGTCATGAATTGACCTGTATACACTATATATCTGATATTCAACACACTTGGTCCCTTACACGAAATTTTTGAGATGGCTGTACGAAAGCTCAGATCAGTTATTCAAAAGAGCGAGACCAAAGTAGATTTACTCTTAGTTTTCAATATAATATGAGTATTATAAAATCTTTTCAGAGACTTAATTTTGCTATCAAATAGCATGATAATGACAATTTATGGCTCTGTGAGATGCCATTATTCAAAATTACACATTTTTCTAATTGTGAATATGCATTCATAAGTACTATCCTCGGTTTAAAAAAACTACCCAAGGAGCGTGGTAAAATTAAAGAGCAAATAAATTTCAAGATGAGCATTGAACTCCTACATTTCAAGTCGGAAACAAAAATTCTTTGAATTCTTTGTCTCTTTTCAACTTTCAAATAGTGAATGCCGGTTTTATCGATCGATTAGATTTGAAAATACCATAAAAGAGGTAGATACATGTCGCAACAAAAGTAAGGGCAGAAATTAAAACTGTTTTTAATCTAATTATCTTTGTATATTTTATGTGCTTTTAGGAGTTCACGGAATCGTTGTTTTAATGATGAATATCAGAAGAGATCTTATTTAAGTATGATCCCATTTAATAGAATAAATTCTCCTATTAGATAGAATTTCGGTTTGATATTCATTTATTGTGCATATCAAAATGGCTAATGGTTTAAGACAAAGACAAAAGTGGACATGATCTGGATAATAAACAAACCAAAGAAAGAGTACTTGTCATGATTAAAAGCAAAATAATGGAAAATATAAAAATTGATATTAAAGACTGGATAGAGATGATGAAAGTTTACAAAATTAAATCTTTACATCCTTCATTATTTGATAGTGTTATTGTTAAGAAATCGTTATTTTAGCTACAGTGTTATTTTATTATTCAGAAAATTTTAGGAAAGAACAACAATTAGAATTAAACAAGTTAATTTTATGATGGTCATAATAACATGTTTAACAACATTACTAAAGTCCACTTTCTAATTTGATGAATAGTGTTCAACTGTGGTGATATTTCTCGGCCCAATTCGAGTTAGATTTTCATTTAAAACCAAGAATAGCGAGAAGGAATTTCTTATAGTGACCCGACGTATCGTCCCTGATCATCTGACACAAGTTTGTTTTTGCATACTTTGCATCAAAGGATCTTTGAATCTCGGCAAGAGAGGTCTGAAAAGCAGGAAATACTTAAAATTAGAAGAGTTCAAACTATTGCTGCTCTACAAGATCTTAAATTCAAATACCATTTTTGATCCATAAATAACGCTATCAATAGAAGGATACTCTTTAGTACCCTCACAAACTTCTTAGATAAGTTCCCTGATCCTAATCACAAAGCATTTCAAAGTCAATATTCGGGAAAAGTTATTCGTTTGGTTACGGTAAACTAACCTCTGAATATGCCATGATAACTCGGGTCAAATTTTCATCATGAGTTCCTGCTCCAGCCATACTATTGAAAAGAATATCCGCAATACACTCGTTTTTATTTATAGCTGTCTTGACTGAAACAAAGAAAAGGATACTGAAGAGAACATGTTATATAGTGTCATGGATAATTGTACAACAGATCAATTGATTACCAATGGTAATAAGGGATCGCATATAATCTCCAGAAGTTTCCTTTTCTATCGCCTTTAGTAAGTCATGGCCGGCTAACTAAAATATACAGAAGTTATTCCAAGCTACAATTTCCAATATGGATTTGTATATTTTTAGACAAATATAAGTCACTTACTAAAATATCTTTAAGTAGAATCATCTTAAAAATATGAAATGATATATAAATAAAAGAAGAGATAAACACCAGACCATTTTATATGCTTCATTTATAGCGCGGATTGATTTGAAGCTTCGAGTAACCAAAATTCGTGTAAATAGTGAGTCATCCGTCCCAATGACCCTAATAAAACAAATGAGATGGTACTCGTCCAAAAAGATGATTGGATTTTATTGACATTTATTTACTTTTATTATAATTCACATAATGATCGCTATGTTTGAACTTAGTAGTGGAAACATGATTACTGATATAGATTGCAGGAGTCTAAGTTTTTAATCTACAGTTGACCACAAAAGAGGGCATTTTTATGAAAAAATTCTATAATGAAATACTACTTTGATTAAAATCTTAATATAAGATTTTTTTATATCATTAGTTAAGAGATCGAAAGTGGTATAGATTCAGCAACTTCTCTACACCTATGCACTTTTAAAGATAAAATGATCACGTATTCAAATAGAAGAACGCACTTTTCTCCACCATTATAGAGAGCTTCAGCATCTTCTCGAACTTGAACTTCGTTCAATGTAGTCTCACGTTTGCCTTGTAAGATAGCAACCAGAACGAATTGAAGGTCTCCACGCACGTCCTCCTTTACATCAGTTTCTAAGCTGCGTTTCACAGCTGGAGTTTAGAAGATCAATCTTGGTCATTCATTCACTGTTACTTTAATATAAATATTTCAAAAACTTACCATTCTGTCTTTCTTCCAGAAGTACTAAGATACAAGAGAAAAATAATCAAGCGAATACAAACAGAATTGGTAATATTATAACATGAAAAACCAAAATTGTAATTTTATATCAGACTGACCACAATGAATATTGAATCATTCGGATTCAAAATGAAAGCTCGCATAACTTTAAAAAGCTTATTAATTCAAATACCACAAGGAAAACACATTAATTAGCTATTTAATCAACATAGCACTTTGTTATCCAGATATCCAAAATCTGGAAAAGTGATTATATATTTCAGATATTACGTCCTGAGTAGAATCAACCCATTTCCTTATCTTTTCTATGTTACTCCGTGAAAAGATAATTTTCCCATAAGTTTCAGTTAAACAGTTAGGGTTACTTCTGAATTTATTTCAAGCTTACCGGCGATTACTTATCCAGTTAATTCATTTTCTATCCTCTTAATTTTTTTGTAGAAGCCTCACCCCTCTGTATCCCTCCTTCTGTTTGTCGATTTTCTCATGTTATTTAGGTTAACTCTACCGTTCACTGTTACAGGTTCAATGTGGTACCTGAGAAAATCAATATCTCGAGGTTTGTGTTTAAATTTTAGGAGGGGATCTTAACATTCTCATCAATACAACCAAAGTTCCATCTCCTTGTGAACATTGGCCCGTGAATGGAGCCTAAGGAAAATATACTGAGAAAATCCCAGACAAAAATGAGCACATATGATATCGACATTTACAGTAACCCAAGATGAATTAGTATGACAAATTAAAGAATTTATAAGTCAGTTTCGTTTGGACTACATTTGATAAATGATCTTGATTATCAGCTCAGGAAGATCAACTTCTATGAATGTGTAAGTTCCAATTTTTCGAGAATCATGGTTTCAATAGCCTGTTCAATACTAAAATACCAGCATATACATGAAATTCACATACTATCCTTATAGGCCTTCTTTAAATTAAATATTTCCAGATTATCAGATGTGCAGATAACATCAATAAGGATTTGTTCATCAGTTCCAGCTCCTTTAATAGCTCTGTAGCAGGCTCTTGCATTTACATGGCACTTATCGTAAAACGAGTAGAGAACAATTCGACGAAAATCACCACTGAGTTCCTTTTGAAAGCGTTCCTGGAGATCCTATTTAGAAAAATAAAATAACGATCAAATGGGAGAAATATTTAGTGTCTAACGTAAAGATTATTCAATGCAAACCCTTCCATAAGCAGCTTTATATGCCTTTGCGATTTCCTGTCTTTGGCTGACTGTGCGATTTGCTATGATTTCAGTTATTTTCTGCTCATTTGCGCCTAGAAACAATATTAAGATGTATAGAACATTTCACATTTACTTCAGTTGCAAAAGTGGTTGCTAGTATTGCATTTTGAAAATCTAACAGAAGATCCTTCCACAAACTTCATGGACGTTTGCGGATTGAGTAAAAAAGGTTAAGAAGGGCATATAAATATATATGTATATATAGCGTAATAAACCTGCAAAACAAAATCTGATCTAACATGAACTGTTGAACTAAGGTTATCTGTAATTCCATCATCTCGCATTTTCATTCTATCATTTTTAATATTCGACTTTGCATTGAATGAATTCCTGCACTTTTCACATTGTAAATTGCAGTTTAGCAGTAAGAAGAAAAAATGTACCGAGATATTAACCAGCCGGTCTAATTGGTTAATTAGGTGGAATTAAAGTTCAAAAATTGGAACTGGAGATCAACGAGGCATGATGGAGTAGATAGTGCCTATTAAGTTAAAGAGGAAGAACATTTGATTTTAAAATTTAATTTATTAAAAATCTTCTGGAGCCCTTACTTTATTATTAATTCCTCCTTAACATATCGATTATTTTAAATTTAAATTAGCGGGTTCACCTATTTGCTTAACACGTTTGTATAAGCTGTGTTTTAACAAATATGATTTCTAATGTAAAAATAGACTTATTTCTTGTTCAGATTTTATTGGCTTGTATTGTGACTCCTGAAAAGTACAATATTGATGATACATTTTAAACGAAAAAATCCCATTTAACGCCTTACATAAGGATATCTGAAACATGCATATGAGAAAACTCGGAAATTTAAATTATTTTAAACCGCAGACCAGTTCAGTAATTAACATATGCACAAAAGTGCGTAAAAACAAGCACTCATGTAGCTATTTGCCACACTCTAAGTAGTGGGACCGAGAAAACAAGCAATTACCTGAGAGAAGTCTGCATTTTCGATGACTGAAATATAGTTGCAGTTTGGAAGAGGATCAAATGAAAATATCACTCTTGCAAGTTGAAAGTGCATCTACTAAATGTGCACCCGAACTATTCAATTTTACAGAAAAATAATTCATTTTTGCAACTTTTCATCAGACATCCTCTTCCTTTGAAGTCTAAAATTCTAATACGATCTGAAATTACACTGTTTAGATAATGAAACCAGAGTTTTTGATTTAAATAAAGAACTGCATCTCTAGTATTGGTTTCCACGCAATAAAGAATCAGGGAGATAATTATACTTGAGAGGGTAGCAAATCCAAGGGGTATACCTTTGGATAGCAAATCTATGGACCTTTCATCCTCTACAACAAAATATTTAAATTTATTTCCAGTTAAAAAGACGTATAGATATGAAGAGTCATATTTTCGAATTTTTATTGGGAAATTTAATTTATCTAGGGGAACTAGTTGCAATCTTCGATTAATTTATTAAAACATACCGCTGTCTATATTCCTGGGCTCCTACTTTCTTTTTAAAGAAGCAATATTCAACGGAGTACTTAAATTTAGATGCGAGCTGAATATCAGCTGTAGTTAGAAAATTGAAGGCAGAAGGAAATGAGTTGTTGAGCTTTAGGAGATAGTCAACTTACGAAAGTGATACTTCGACACATCTTCCAAATAAATATTTTATACTTAATCGTTCGTGAGGTGTTACAATGCTCTCCTTCTAATTTAGAATATTGCATGCTTTTGTAATATTCGTAGAATGAGACTTACCGAAGCCTTTCATTGCTCTTTCCAACTCATTTGCATCTTCATTTGCATTCAAGTCTGCAGCAGTTACTACAGTTGCTCCAGACTGCATTTTATTCCTCAAAATTAAAACGACTTTTCCAAATATCGGACACCTGTTTTAGGTATTAATGTAAATAAAGAGTGGATAAAATAATGTTTAAAGAACGAGAAATAAAACAAGATGCACTTTATATGGGTGTTACTGGAAATCTAACCTTGATTTCGCGCCAAAATGATATAAAACCTTTATGGTGGATGGGATTTTATAGTCCCACAAATGACGGTTTAATTGGCCGGTCGGCCATTAAGATACACTTTAAGTGGTAAATTGAGGACAACCCCATGCGATGACCTTAAAATTATTTTATTATTACTTAGCTCTAAATTTTAGACGATTTGATAAAAAAATACGAAACAATTTTGATTAATTAAAGTAACTATCCAGTTCGTAAGGTTTGGTGGCATTTTATCAAATGACTCTGAATGTTTACTAATGTGAAAACTATATGAGATTAAAAATACAGAAATGAAAAAAATTTACCATTAAAAATTTAAAAAATTCATAAATATGTACGTTTATATATTTTAAAAAAGTAACATTCTTTATTGTACCAGTGATTAGGGTTAATTTGTAAAGAGTGATTAATAAGCAGCTATATATTTCAACAATCAAATCGTTTAATTATGAATGAAGTATGCAAGTAAGTGAAAAATGTGAAGAGCACAAATAACTTGACATTAATTTAAAAATCGATTTAAAAACAAACAATCATCTAATGTTTCCCAGAGCGCTAGAGATTCAAGTAAGGAAATTTATCATCTTGAATTTGGAATAAGAGTCCTCCTGTAATTACGACATATTGGGACTACGTACAGAAGGTACAGAGGGCTCAGGGCGAATACGAATTGACTGCATCACATATTAATATACTGCATTAATTACAACCGTTTAAAGAGAAAAAAAATATACACTCAAAGGTCGGAGAGATCAATCATACTCAAGAGGCCAGACACCAAGGTCCTGGATAGTACGAAAATTTTGTAATGATTTATCATCATCTTTGTTCTCAAACAGCTTATTTCTGAACTTTATATTGTGTTGCTAAACGTCTGGTAGTCTCTTTGGGAAGTTACTTTCCGGTCACCCGTGATTACATATTTTCCCTACTGATTCAGTTTGAATGATTTTTTTTCAATAATTAGACAGGTACAATCTTCTACCACTTTCAATTTCATTATTTAATTAAATAAAAGAACCGTATAGACGTGCTGTTAGGTACCAAAATGGGAGAACTATACACAACTATTTAAAGTTGTCCTAGGGATGAATTTCTTTATGGTAGAATCATATGTGGTTTAATAAATCCTGTTGGCGTCAAATGGGACACTTACTTTAGATCAGTATTAAATTATTGACCATTCAGCTTTAAATCGTGTTAAAACAAACCAAGTCTGATTTTTTATGAAACAAACATTACAGAAAGGATTATAAATAAAATTTACAAAATGATAAGCAATTATTTCATTTCGCAATCAACTAAATGTTTTTTGAGCTACCTTTATCTGCCAGTATTTCGAGAGAAATGGAGGAGGATATTCTGAGAGCAGAAACAGTCAACCTCTTTGAAACTAATAAACCAAGCAAACTAATAATAGCTTTCACTGATAAATAGTGGCTGTTAGAAATTGGAATAAATGTTCACATTAAAGAAAAATTATATTTTCAACAGATTTACTTAACAATGTAACTTGACATGCATGTATCTTGTATGGGTATTTGCAATTTTCGGAGTCTTCTAGAATACATAGTGTTAGCATCATGACTAAACCTTCTCGGTTCTGTGAGACACTGAACAATTTATCAGGTTGTAACAGAAGTTCTGTCCATTTTTTACTTTGAGTTAAAGTGAAAATTTTGCCAAAAATACATTTATTTATTGCCTAAGATAGTCACCATTTTTATTAATTACATCTTCCCATCTTGCCATAAGATTTCTGATTCCTTCTTCAGAGAATTTAGCTAGTATGGACTCAAAAAGAAACCAGCTTCATTTCGACCTCTCCTCTTGAAGTAGGCCTTTTTTCCATTAAATGATTCTGTAAGCTTGTGAAAAGATAAAAATCAGTTGGTGCAAGATCGGGAGAATATGGTGGGTGATGCATGATTTCCCAGCCAAATTCTTCAACGAGATTTTTGGTTGCTCTTGAAGTGTGGGGTCTGGCATTGTCATGGTGCAGAATCACTCCTTTTCGATTGGTCGAAGATCGTTTTTCCTGCCCTCCGTTAACTGCTTTTAAACGAGTTAGCTGCTGACAGTAAAGTTCAGATGTTATTGTTTGATTGTCACCCATTAGTTCACAATAAACAATTCCTTCCAAATCCTATCATACACACCCGAAAAAGAATTTTTTTCGGGTACAGTCCACTTCTCGGTTGTGGAATTGGTTTTGAACCACGATTTAGCCACTGTCTTTTGCGCTTGACATTGTTCTAAAGGATCCACTTCTCTTAGCTGTCAGTTATGATTAGGTCTAAAAAGGTGTCTGAAGTTCAGTTTACGAGAACGCAGTGAAAAACAAGAGGTTACACACTGTTGTTTGTTGATTTCTGACAAATTATGTAAGAAAGGGCTTGCGTTAAAGGTTTTGTTCTAATAGTGCAGGTTGTATTTTCATCAATGGGAACTTGCAATTGCTTAGAATTGAGTTTTTTGAGCATCCTATTCTCGGTTTGCCTTTCAGGCTGAAATCATCCTTTTTGAAACGTGAAAACCACTTTCTGCAGGTCTTTTCATTCACAACATCATCTTCATAAGTGTTTTTGAGTGTTTTTGCTGTTAAGCTTGCTATATTTCCTTGATGAAATTCAAACAGTAAAATATGCCCGATATGCCCTTTAGTTGGAGTGTCCATTAGAGCTAGAAATAGTTATTAATAACAATAATTATCACACAATGTGAAAGAAGAAAAAATATTTTATTAATTACCATAGATAAGCATGCAACATGCGAGCTAAATTGAAGTAATCGTACCCTAAACACATTGGTCAAAAATTGGACAGAACTTCTGTTACAAACTGATGTAATGAAATCCCTTATCGATATCTCCTTTTCGCAATTTTATCATATCTCCATCAAAATATTTCAATATTACATATTCATAAACAAATACGGTTTTACATTTCGTTAAAATGACTTTGAATTAGAATAACTCGATAAAGCTGTGTTATCCTTATCCATGGTGAGCGTCGACCACAGACATTCACGTTTACCATTACACTGATATCTGAAAATTTTATATTTATAGGTAATATTAACATATCTATCTGCTAATTCAATATTCAGTTCCTCTAAACCTTTATGCGAAATGACACAACGTCTGGCCAAGTAAATGCACTACTAAGTATTGTACCCACATAAGTTTGAAAACTGATAATCCTAACCCCGCCTAATACATTTCACCGCACACCATCATCTTACCTAGGTGTGAATTTTAAAGAAAATGTACTTGCTTTAGCAATATCTTTTGATGCATATTTCAAATTAAAAAAGGAATTTTGTATCATGAGAAATTAAAATTTGGTGGGGAAGATATTTTGCTGATTCTCAGTAGGCTACTAACTCAGGCTAAGTAGGTACAGGGTGCAAAAAACAGTTTAGATATTGAAGAAGTATTTATTTTCTATATGCATGAATCACTATATTAAAAATTAAATAAAAAAATTAAATCGATAATGGCTTTCAATTTAATTATAAATTTAATATCATTACAATATTTACGTATTGAATGTCCTTCAATAAGGCTTCTAATATTGTCTAACTCGATGTTATCTTTATGACCAAGAATCAAAATCAAATCGAGATTTTAAAAATAAATGCCATAATCTGATGACCCCTATTATATTGTTATCATGGTAACTTGTATTAACCTGCTAATATCTTGGCTATTGGAAGAAACGTGTACTTGAATTGGTAGGTAATTTGCCTCTAAGCTTAAGAAACTGAGGACAGGAATACATCATGAACTTCGGACTGCGAGATCCCCTTTGTCTATTCCGAGAATGACGACCAATAACGCATCTAAACCGCATTTTTGATTGGCCACTTAGTGCGATTCCGGTGTACAGCCTGTTAATAGATGCTTAAATACTCGTTAATTGTTTTTTGAAGAAAATTTTGGCTATATAATAAAAATGACGAGAATAAAATGAAAGCTAAGGGTTGGAAATACAAATGATCTTCCCAATGCAGCTTTTTCATAGACTGTAGACACTTTAATCTAAATTAAGTGCCGAGACACCAATTAGGGCCCGTTTCACGAGATCAAGGATGTTACTACTATCCTATGTATCTTTTTGTCATACGATTTACTCTAACCTTGTTGGCATAAATACCAGTTTTTGATAATTGGTTCATCGGGAACAATGGGAATATTATTTTTTAGTCAATGGATGTCCGTCGATAAATTTTGGAGTCATAATATTTTAAATATCATGAAGGTAAATTTTCTTCTGCAAAATGAGATAGATTAAGAAGACAATCTCAATCGGCTTTCATGAGATTTTTATTAAATGTTATGCGGAAGAAAGTATACTGAATTTGGATATCTAATTCAGCGATGTGGCTCTATTACGAAGTCATTGGGTCCATTAAGTGACCTCAAAAGTCTACCCTGACTTGGAGAATCAAGGACTATAAGAGCATCATTTTCCAACAATGTCACTGTTAAGATAACCAAATAAGCCAAACATGAATTCAGTCACTGTTTGCGAATTAGTAGTTCATTATAAATTTTAGAATCTTTTAGACATTATTAGGAAAAGAAAAAGCAGGGAACTATTTTTCAAAAATGATGAAATATCATATTTGCTTATCTGAATATGTGTAATTCCTAACACATCCAACTTCTAGATTAGATGTGAGAGGTTGGATGTATTTCACTCATGATGTAAAAGGCGCCAAGCTTAACACAATATTCTTTTTCAAAGCATTAATATTTAGAGGTGATTGAAAAAGGTCATGCTGATGCATTACGGAATTATATGACTGCTTTGGTGCAAATACCGTAAAGAAGCGTCAAGCAAAACTCACCGATTTCTAGACATACCTAACGTTATTTGTGTTCTAATAATTTTTTATGGAAACTTAATCAATAGTTTGATATGTGTAATACATTTAGAGTAAGGGAGATAATTTTCAATTAATTTCTATTAAGTTGCATAACTTGAATAATTGAATTTAAAAATTTTCTTCATCTACTTAAAATTTTAAATCGGGACTAAATTTACATAATTAAAAAATTGTTAAGTTATTTGTGCTTTAAAATTTTCTGTCACAAAAATGGAAGTCAGTGAGCAATGTATGTAAATGTGAGATGGGTGTATTTTGAACACACCAGATCAGTTGTAATTTGAAGTTACACTTACGTTGCATAGCTGAATTATCCAAACAAAGAGAGAAGCGCCCATGAAGTAGCTGGCACACTTATTATTGGCGTATGTGTGCAGTGTTCTCTGTATTTAAGCAAATCAGTGTGACACCGCTTGTTTGGTACCTACCGGCAGAGACTGCAGAAAAGTAAGGCGATTAAATAAAACAATACAACTTAATGTTGAATAGCAGCCAAATATAAATATCCTTTCTTTTTCTTCTGTTGCAGATGGCTTGCATTAAACCTTTTGAAGACTTCGATCCTGCTGAAGATTCTAAGGCCTTGCAGAAGGCTATGAAAGGAATCGGTAAGTCATCAAAATAATCTAATAAACCGAGCATGTTAATTGATTCTGAAAGACACTTCCATAAATTTGTTTTAAAGGAACAGATGAACAGGCGATTATTGATATTCTCGCCTATCGTTCAGCTGCTCAGAGGTTAGAAATTATGTCATCATACAAGGCCCAATTCGGAAAGGTAACATGTTACTTAACTTAACAACTTGTATGTAAATTTGTGATGTTTAGTACCGAGTTATAGTTTTATCGTTCTTTATCCATATAGGATCTTCTAAAGGAATTAAAGAGTGAGCTAAGCGGAAAATTTGAACAGGCAATTCTATGGTCTTTCAATGATAAACCACATGTTAATGCTACTGCTTTGTTCAAGGCAATTGATAGGCCGGGTACCGATGAATCGATGCTCATTGATGTTCTCTGTACAGCCACCCCTGCGGAAATTGAGGAGATCAAAGTAGCATACCTAGATGGCAAGTTTGTCAAACTGTGCATATAATTAAAGATTTTCTTTCTGAAAAGTAAACATTCTTATCCCTTATATTTTAGTTTTGGAGCGAAAGAAAAAGAAAAGTAAGCATTGAGATAGAAAAACCCAACCCTTGACTGAGAAATGAAGAGTACTGAAACTATTATCTCTTAAAGATCGGGATCTGGAGACAGATATTAAGAATGATACTTCCGGGGATTTTCAAAAGCTTCTGGTCGTCCTGCTTCAAGCACGTCGTGAGGATAGCCATGATGAGGCACAAGCAAAGATTGATTCTTTTGACCTCTATCAAGCTGGTGAAGCGTAAGAAGAGTATTTGGTCTAAAATATTCCAGCAGAATGATTAATTCGTTTAATTTATTCACAGGCGAAGCGGAACTGATGAAAGTACCTTCACTAGAATTATTGGCAATCGAAGCTGGGAACATCTTTGTAAAATAGACGATTTCTACGTTGATGTGAGTAACCTTCTCACTAACAATTCCAACAAAATAAAAGTTTTGGTTTATTTGTAATTTTATAAAAAAGAACTCCTTTATTTTTTCCTTTGTAGCATTACGGTCATGATCTAATTAAAGCTATTACAAAGGAAGCTTCGGGAGATTATAAAGCAGCTCTTATTCGAATTAGTAGGTTCTTTATTCAAATGGGTAGAATTATTGGTTTCAATATAGGGATTATTAATATTAATAGTCTTTGCTCTATGACATATATTATAAGAATGAACATAGAATTTTTCATTTACCTTATTATTGATATATTATTTTGTCATATTTTTATATTAATACCACAAGGCAGTGCTACACTTGTACGTATATTTAACATTATCGAATAATCTTAACATTAGATGAAAATTTTCTGATTAATTATTTTTCAAGTTTGTTACTTCTTTTTTGGGAAAAAATTACCACAACTTATGATGCAAAAATGAATTCCGTGTTTTTATTTATTTTCATTTCCTTTTATCTTAGTGCAAACTGCTGCAAATAGAGATGAGACTATCGCCGAGATGTTTTACAATAGCATGAAGGGAATAGGCACAAATGACGATAGTTTAATCCGGCTACTTCTTGCTCATTCTGAGGTAAGCACAATTTTTCATTTCATTTTTATATGTTTGATTGTCCTAAATTAACACGAACATTCTATATTTCTAGAATGATCTGGCCCATATAAAACACGTATTTCAAGAAAAATACGGCAAATCCCTAGCGGATATGATTAAAGGTGACACCTCAGGTGATTATAGAAAATTCCTTCTGGCTATTGTAAATCAAGGAGATGAATAGATTATTTAATCTTCAAACTTTCAATATAGAATTTTTTGTGCATCGCCCTACTTCTACTTCTGCATCCAGGGTGAGCATGCACCGATACAACGAAAAATATTCCTTTAAGGCGAATTTTGCACATAGTCGCTGAATTTTCAACTGAGGTCGTAGTTGAGTGACTAACGCGGTAGACATTAAGTGCAATGCACCTGGGAACCCAAAAATCATTTTATAGTGTTTATAAGGAGATAATTGTTTTGGGGTAAAAATGTAGGCGTTTCTCGCGGCATGCGGTTAGTAGCGGATTAGTAATAGCAGCTAACCGTAGCCAGGTAACTACTATTTCCTAAGAGGTTAGGGGATTAGAAGTTAGAAGAGAGACCGAATACGCCTCTTTAGTTGCTACAAGTATAGTTTTACATCCATTTGTTCATCTTGACAAAAAGAAGATATCTGGAACCTACTAGGTGTCCCCTATTTATATAAGGAGACAAAACCTCGAAAGAGAAAAGTGCTTTCAATTTAAAAGAAATTGTTGTAAACATAATTATAGTCATCGAAAAAGCTGATTATTAAATGTTAATAAAACACATATATTAACTTCGTAAGGGGGTTATTGAATGCAGCAACGAAACATAAGAAGAGGATGAAGGATACTTTGTTAGATTTCAAGAAATGAATTTTCCTTGAAGGTCATGGGGTTATTGAAAACGTCTTGTTTTGTTATAAAAATAATTTATAAATTACTGCTGAAAATGTTATTTTAAAAATTCAAAGTCCTAGTGGAGGATGTTGAATAGAATTTTCAGCTGAATGAGCATTTCTTGATGTTTTCCCTATCGCTCAAGATAAATATAAGAAAACGTTTTATACCCTGAAAGCTTCAAATAGTTCATGTGTTTCATTTGGCTCAAATAGAAAAAGATCCGCTAAGCACACTCAATGATGGAAGGAATAAGCTAAATAAGGTTGTCTGAAACTCTTATAACTCTTATATCTTAATAAAACCTTTGAATTAACCATTTCAAAGGAGAATTTTGAAAGGGTTAGATGGTTTTAACTCCTGACTATGGGCGAATTATTTTAAAATGTATTTTAAATTATTTACAATTTTGAATATCAAAAAATGCTACCCACACAAAGTCACTAAATCAAATCTCACTGTAACGATTTTAATTTTTTCAACTGTTTGTGAAAATGAACCGATTTCATGTCCAGTCTACTACCTATGTTGACTCTGATTACGATCGTGAATATAATGTTAATTTAATAGAAGTAAAAATTGAAGAATCTTTGAAGTAATCAACGGATTGTCATTTTGCATTTTGCAACAGATGAAAAAATAAGGGTGCATATGTTTCCAGTATTTTAAGCATTAACTTTACCACTCTGCCGTTTAAGTCGAATTAAACGCAAATATTCAGATGTGCTATTTTTAATATATTCCTCCAGCAAACAATATAATATAGAAAATTCTTATGGTTGAAAAAAGGCATTCAGTGCGAATTTTATTCAAAATTCTTTAAATTTAATTTCAGCCGAATTTATCTGCCTTAAAGTTTCAAAATATATTGAATAGGAGGATAGAGCAGGAAATAGTTTCTGCTTGAGTTCAGGAGAAATGTTTATACTTTTACTATACTCTTTCTCGGAAATGTAGTTCTGATTTGTATCTTTAAGATTAATTCTTGCGGTGAATTTAATCAGATGGACTTAACAGCGAAGAATCTTATGATAGTGCTAATCTGCTTCTGCTTTAACATGTATTCTTTCTGCTTAAAACCTTTTTCGTCGTTATACCCAAAACCATAGAGAAGACAAAACAAATACAATTCATCCACCTTAAAATGAGATTCTCCTTATAAATGACAGATTAAATTCCCGTAAATCTACGTGAGAAATTGGATCCAGTATGACAGGTTTGCGTATAAGCCCTATTCAGACTAGTAATATAAGCATTAAATGCTAATCTCATTTGGTTGATAATCTATAAGGTTAATAGATTCCCATGCAAGAAGCGCCTTTTACCGAGACTCGACTGCACTCAGTCAGGTCTTTGCGTAAAAAATCTCTGTTTGAAATAAAGTGAGCATAATTAAGTGAATAACATCTATGGAATATTTCACAATCGACATGTTAAATGTATAATTTATAATGTGCATTTATTTCATTCATGTAATAGCAAATGTAGAAATCAATTAAGCAAATAGAAGATTTTGATTCATATCATTTTTATGAGTACAATTTCTTATTACCGGGTTATAGAAATAACTACGTGTCTACCGAAGATTTGTTCTGAAAGTTTTATTATGTGTAGTATTTCATTTTAGAAGAAATTCTGTGAAATATAAGTCAAAGGCGTACATCCTAAATTGCATTATTTTTTTAAAAAACGGATATGTATTGCTCAACATAAATACAGTGAAGGTGTCGGATATCACAAAAAATGTTGAATTAGTGGCAATTTTAGCTTATTCCGAGCTACGACTCTGCAATTTCGAAGAGAGAAGAGGCGCCAAAACTCAAGCTTAGGTGTAGATTTTCTGGAACTCACAGGCGCGTTTGAACTAATTTTTGAAATTCGAGGCTATAGAATACAGCTGTAAGAAAGTCTTCTCTCTTGCAAACGAACATCGGCCACAAGTGGCGAAGAAGTTGATCTGCAGAAATCGGATTTACGAAATAAAATTTCGGGTTTTTTATCCCCTAAATATTAGTAAATGTAACATTTTAAGGTTTACATCCCAAATCCAAAATGTAACTTTAACATCGCCTTTTGATTAAAGACGCTTCTACCGAATCTGAGGCTATGTCTAGGCGACGTAGACATGGCCTCAAATTGATGTTCGTCCCATCCTCATATAAGTATGATTAGTGTTAACTTGTAATACCACAGATCAGGAATAAACGCAGATATTGTGACATGTAAGACTTCATTTCGCTCAGTAACAATAACTACTTAAACACTATTTCCAAGGGGATTCCAGGTTCTTTTAAAAATTTGAAGTCTTTGGAAAGGTCATAGCTCTTTAAAATGAAAAATATCAATAATCATTCTATTTTTAATGGACAAGGATCTTAAATAATTCTAACCAAGTAAAAGTCGCAGACTTCTTACTGACTGGTAGATTGAAAGATCAAAGGAACTTTCACTTTTTTACTCCATACCATAAAATGATCGTTAAATAAGATGGTAAACAAGTAATTTTAGTCGGTGTCAAAATGATTTTGAAGGATGTTTGAAACACAAATTGGTGTAGGTCCTACCTATTGAACATTAGTTTAATGAGAACATTATTCTTTGGACTCAGTTGTCATGCGTTTTTTTCGTAAACACCTTGCAAGATTCACACAGAGTAATTGGATCTTGAAATATTGCACACTGAACTGCAAACTGTTTCAGTGCATTACTTAAATCATGTACGATAGATTGTGAAGTAATTTGCATATTCAATCGGATCTCCCAAGTATAAAGATAAATTTCTTGATTTTACTCACTGATCCTTTTCAAGAAATGGAAACTTAGTGCCATACCTAATCCTTAACTAAATTAAACCTTATGAATCTTATAAATTGCGTTATTGAGTAGCATTTTACCTAAACTCCAGTGGTACCCCACTGACTCAACATTTTCATGCATGTAGCATTCGGATTGTGTTTCAAGCCACCATGATGTCTGTTAGCAAAATACTGCTGTGATAAAATTGAAAGCACATCGAATAGCATTTAGGAAAGACTCATTAACTTTCTATCTTTGTGCCTTTGACTTTAATTTACTGTAGCTATCGAGTAAAATGCGAAATAGTTTCTGAAATATATTTACATGAATTAGTACACGTTGGCTTCCATAATATTGTACTGGTCTCTGACCGGATGTAGCATTTTCAAATACCTAAAACAGCAAAATTTTCAAGCGAAAATCAGAGAAAATTTGCTTGGCTCCATACCGACCGAACAAAGATAATAATTTCTTTATCCAAATTCAGATCATCCTGTCTGATCAGCAGAACTAATTATTATTTAATCAGTCCTCAATTCTACATTCATTAACCAGACAAAATCAGTACTTCTGGGTTTTTAATGTTAAAGATAGTTGTTGCTACCGCTTGGTAGCATTAATTAGACGTAATATTTCATTGTATTTTAAAGTCACTATGCTTCACATAAGTCATATTTGCCATTGAGCTTGACCCTAGGTAGTCAGATTTCAAATACATTCTGTAGAAACTTGAAAATATGCAAAAAAACTTTATTAATTCATACTAAATTGAACACTGGTTAGTACTCAAGAGTTTTACGCATATACAGCGTTCACCTGAGCCTTGAACATTCCCCTTGTTGAATACAAAGTTGAGGTATATCAAGACGTATGTTTAATTCAAATTTATTTTCACTTTAGTTTATCGCTGCAGTACATTATGGCTTGTGTTTGTCCTTATGCTAAATTTGACCCAAATTTTGATGCTAAACACCGTCTACAAGCTATGAGGGATTGGATAAGTCGAGCACACATTACTTACTTATGGTTCTTTGGTTTATTGTGCATTTTGATATCTAAACCACTTTCCACTCTTAAAGTACCTCGGAGTCTGCGATTACTGATATCATTGCTCATCGTACGGTCGCCCAACAGAAGGAAATTGCTGATGCCTACAAAGCATCGGAGGTAAATGTTCAAATGCAGATACCGATTTCAAATAAACTTCAGAGAAATTAATCAATCTTGGGCTGAGGAAAGATAGTTTAGAATTTCAAAATTTTCATTTCCGAAGAATTCATACTCTTTTGAAAACTGAAACTTTCCATTACAGAATCTCTATGAACGGTTCAGAAATGAAGTAAGTGGAAACTTTAATCAAGGAGATTACGAATGCTTTTAAAAATGGTATGTATTCATCACTGGATAATGACTATTTACCATTCGTAACAAACACTCGATTCTTTTTATTGATTTTTAGAGACTGGAAACTCCTTGGAGGAAAAAATCGAAAAGGAGACGAGTGGAGATTTCAAGTGTGTCTTGCAAGCGAGACGGAAAACTGGATGTGATGAAACACAAGCCAGACAAGATGTTATGGAACTCTATAAGGCTGTCGAGAAGTATGTTTAAATATTCGCACCTTATTAACAAATATGTACATGTATATATTTATGTATATTTAGTTCATAGAAAATCTAATCTAAATATTAAAAAAATAGCAAGTTCATAAGCCATGAAATCAGTCGTTATAATACATTAGACGTGATATATTTTCAATTACATGATTGACCAATGAAGCATTTATATTTGATTATAAATAATTAAGCATTATTTTGAATGAATTTCGTAAGTTAAATAATGCCAATAAATAAATTTCGTGGGCTATTTAACGGAATCCATTTTAATAATAATTTTGATTTATTTTATTAATTTAGTTCTATTTCGTTTTATATTAAGAAAACAAAAATGATATAAATAACACTTCTCGTTATTAATTAGTGTTTCTGTTTATTTATTCCAGAAAAACCGGAACAGATGAGATCACATTCACGCGTATTTTGTGTACCCGAAGCTACGTGCAGATTAGTAAGATCGATGAATAGCATCAGGAAGTAAGAATCATTATATCTCATATTTACATACATCTTAAATTACACAATTGTACAAACATTCATCATAGCAAAGTGGTCCTAATCTCATCGAAGGAATCGATGGGGAAACTCCAGGAGATTATAAAAGAATTGGTGTGCTTATTTTGGTCATTTAGTAAACAACCACAATTATATGTGTCACAGATTTGGTTATCAACCTGTTGTGTCAACAGGTGACAACAAAAGATGCTGTTGGTACAGTTGCGGAAATGCTCCACCAATTGATGAAAGGAGCAGGAACAAACGATGATAGTCTTACTTGTATAACTCTTGCCTATTCTGAGATGAATATTCCATTTCAAACTCAACATTCATTGATTTATAATCACCCTCTTTTTTAACTTCCCTTCACATTTCAGAACGATCTGGAAAGGGTGAAGGCAGTTTTCAATACATCATATAAGAAACCACTGGTGGTAACAATTAAAAAGGACACATCAGGGGACTAAAGAAAATTCCCATTGGCTTTCTTCCAGTAAACGGCTTCTAAAGAATCGTATTAATTTGTGATTTTTGTTCTTTGATTTAAATTCAACAAAAGTGGTCTAATATGTAAATACTCTTTAACTTCAAATGATGAAAATGTGGAGGAGGATTAGGTTTTCACGATTGCAGATGTGATTGTTTTAATTAATGACATGTTTATGTAAAATGTTCCCATATGACAGTAACAGAGAAAAAAAATAGATTGAATTTTCAAATTTTTTTTAGCTATATGCTCTGATCTCTCTCACAAATCACGCACAGTGTATGAAAAATCAAAAGTTACTTCTGGAAAATTTGCAAATTGATCTATTTTCTAAAACTTTACATCAAAAGTGGTCCTAAAGGAAAGTCACGAGTAAATGGGCTGTCATTAATAACGAAAACTAAAATGCTCGATTGTGAAAGACCTCATTAAGAGAGTCTTTTTTATGCAAACCGATTTTTCCTCCGAAACCTCAAACTTTGGATTTACACTAAGTCTATTTTTAAGTCAACCTTAAATCACTTAGATGGAAGATGGGTTCCTTTTGCCAGAGATAAATGTTATCAAGACACCTAGGTCAACTCAAAGCCAAAACATAACTAGACCACGGCTTCCATTAATTTGTATTAGTCCACCAAAATAGTCGTCAACTTACTATCTGCCATGCACCAAAACAGTAAGGTGAAATGGAGAAAGAATAAAAGATAAAAACAATTAGTGAGAATATAGGAATAAAACAGAATGAAATAAAAGTAAACTTACGGCATATGAACCGAGTTATCTTACACTGAGGCATCATTGAGACATCACCACATAACGGTTAGGACAAAGTAGACATGAATTAACATTTTTCTGAGTGTAGAAGTGTAACGTATACTAATTACTTGGCATAAAACTTCCACTACATTCTACGCATCAAAAGGGAATTTTAATGAACTATCAAGGTGAAAATAAAATTGTAAAATTGCTAAATATTTTGGTTGGGATATCGATTTATAGATCGTGAAATGGACGATGAATAATGAGTAGCTTTTTAGTTGCTAGACATCAGTGTCAAGCACAGATAATTCGAAAGATGTAGATTTCTTTATTCTGATTATCCATTCCCTGTGTATTTGTGTCGATTTCTTTTTCAATCAAATTAAATATTTTTTCATGTACATTTTGTTGGCATTCCATGAATCAAAGCGTGGGATTGAGATCGACTATCAACTACTTTTCAGTAAAAGATCAACCTTCTTCCTAATGCTGAGTAATAGTATGACTATCTCTTGCAGTTTTTAAAAATTTCGAACAAAAGCTGGATATATTTCATCTTTGAAATGTTTGCTCTATTGCATTATGCTCTTACTTACGTGAAGGTATAAAAATATTACGTTCCCATTGAAACACATTATGAGCCCTTTCTAATACAAACTACATATCTGCAATATTATGCTGCTACTGATAAGCCTAGAATGGTTAAAGGCCCACCTCAGAGCAGCTTTACTACCATTTCGAGGGGTATCCAAAGATAAAATTAAAAAGATAGGCCGAAGGCGTTCATTAGGAAGACATAAATACGAGTTCTGCCTTCATAATAATAAGTTCATTTATTTAAAGATCGTATGGAATATACGAATTAGGAGGATGTTTAGTTTTCTTATTCTACATCCTTGAGGAGTGCTCTGCGAGGTTTGACGATTAAATTTTCTGCATTTCGATATTCTTTCACAGCTTTGATTTGTGACACTTAGTTCGGAAAGCTACATTAATAGAAACATTTTCTCCTCATGTTTTTGGCTATTTGAATTTGGAAAAGTTATATAAAGTACCTATCCGGCATGGCAATAAACAAAAAGAGTAGTTGTATAGTCAATTTCTTTACACGCCTGTTATACCCGACAAATAGATCTTAACTTAACATGACTCTGTCTTAGACGATTTGTTTACTTTGGCTTAACAGAGTATCGGAATTGAATGTGAAACATGTCACACATTCTGATTTGGACCTTTAAGATAGGGAATACAAAGCAGGAAATATGAAGGGTCTGTTAACTCGAAAAATTGCTGAAAACATTATGAGAAACTTTAATTTATTTCCGTATGTGACTTTCGTACTTTGTCATCTGAATGCACGTTGGTGCATTTTTACACAATTATATAGTCATAAAACCAAATAATTACCTAAACTCTCAGTGATTAAACAGCTTGTTGGTGGCGGAGCTCCTTTACCCTTATGGAATGAGGGGGAAATGATGCTCACCTGTATATGGATGTAAATGTTAATATTAGGTAAATTTGGCTACTTCACTAGACCTGACACCATACAGATGGGAATATTGCGTAGCAAATATGTAATTTTCTAATTAATAACTGAAAGTTTTTCAAACAAGGTGTCCCTTACATCAATTTAATAACCTCAATTAACCATTTTAGTTCTCTTTCATGCTTTTGCCTTAAATGATTAGAATTCAGTACTTTCTTGCTCAATGATTGATGGTTTTATAGAATCTTTATGAACGTTTGGAAAGGGAATTGTCTTGATGGCTAAAACGGTCTATTAAAAGGTCTTTCTACTACTCATCTGAGTTGAAAGCTGCTATTCTGCCCAGAGCCATGAAGGGTGCCGGGATTGATGAAAAAATGCATATTGATATCCTCTACACTACTAATAATGAAGAAATTAAAGCTATTAAAGAGGCCTTTAAAACAATTGAGATTTCTCATCTAATAACCATCTAAATTTTCTTAAATTCTAATATCACAGCCATTACTACTTACAAACTTTCAGCAACTATAATATCGTTGGAAGAGAAAATAGAAGGGACCAGTGGCGACTTCAGACTGTTAGCTCTCTAGCAAGCTAGTCAGGAAATTGTCTGCGACGAAGATCAGGCTAAACAAGTTGCCAAGGTTCTGCACAAGGCTGGGGAGGGATCCGCTAAAAGATTCGCTCTATCACCATTTTAATTAACTTCATGACTTTATTTTTAAAAGTAGCTGAAATTTATATGTAACAGTGAAGCAAGCAGAAAATAGCACGTAAGCAGGTAAATCACTTTCAATAACTGATTTATTTTTGTAAAAAATTATGAAAAATTCTGCAACTTTAATGACTGATAAATTCCTGATTAAAGAAGGTTGAATACTAAATGTTTTAGTTATATTTATTATCAGTTTACACCTAAATAAACTATCGAAATATAGAATATTAAAGTAATTACAAATAATTTTGACAGTTAAAAATAAAAAAATACTTTTCCCGATTTCTTCAGGATGATCGGAACCAATGAGACCACACTCACTCATATTCTGAGTACTCAAAGCTATGGGCAAATTTGCAAGACTGACAATTTCTACTAAGAGGTATATTTTACTTTTCGACGCGGAATATGCATGCTACTTAAATAATACAAGTAACCAGTTTTGAATTGTGTAATAGGAAAGTGGTCATCGTCTCAAAGGAATCGAAAGAAATTGTAGGGTACTACAAAAGAGCACTTATTCAAATTGGTAGGAGTTTTATTTTTTAATATATTTGTGTATAATCCTTACTCTTTGTAATAATAGTAGTATCTTTAGCTGGAATTTGTGCTAAATCTAGATAGTTTCATTTATTAATAGCAGTTATGACGGTAATAAACCTTATTGGAACGGCAGTAGAAATGCTCTACCATTCTGTGAAGGGACCAAGAACGAATAACGACAGTCTTATTTGTATTAATCCTGCACACTTTGAGGTAGTTCACTAAACTGATCGATTTACCTTCAACAATATTGCGCCAAAATCTTTCTTTTACGTTACCCCCTTTATTTTAGAAAAATTTAGAAAAGTGAAAATCTTTTTGATTCTAATTGTAAGAAAGCTCTCACTGGGATGATCAAAGAAGACAGACTAAAAGATTGCGAGAAATTTCTGTTTGTCATCTTTCAGTGGAATCGCCATATAACAAATTTAGTTGTTCTTGTTTTCCCTCGTTTATCGATATTTAATTAAATTAATTCAGTCATCAAAGTATTGTTCTTAAAAATAATAAAAGTACAAGACATCATATGGAAGCTTTGTGTTTTAACGACAGCACTTGTTGTTGTCTTATTTGGATTACTGATGAGATAACCCTAATTACTGACACTTTTATTTGAATTCTAACATGTGACATCTTTTAACCACAATAAAAGAAATACAATTGTTTAGCATTCAAGCACATTCTATTAGCCGCCACCACTTTCAGTTAACTGTTTTGAACTCCGAAAATTCAAATGCACTGAGTTTTTATATATTAAAACTTGGTAGTAAATTTTCCTTCTTTTGCTTATTTTCTCAAAACGTTAAGACGAAAGTAAAGATGAATAGCAAACGTACCTAAGTTAATTCAAGTGGCTATTATAACTAGGTTCGGATATAAACTGCATAAATTTGTCAATGAAATTTTCACGAAAACGCTTTTTCCTCACTGGGAAGATGGTGTTAATACATGGCCTTGAAAAGAAGGTTACATAAATTATGTTTGGCAGTGTTGATTTTTGTCATTACAGATATTCAATGCTGTTGGCTACATCACAACTATACTTAACAGACTGATATTTTATATTCAAACTACTATTCAAATATCAGATCAAGTTGAATTCCATATTAATTATCAAATCTCTAGCTTAATTGCCATTACTGTATTTAGTTATCTTGAGTTCGAAGATGATCATATCGGCAATTTCTACAAAAATGGACCTAATTAGACTGCAGGAAGAGGAAATCCGTAAGTGCTGTAGCCCCAGGATATATATTAGCACAATTAATAGACAGTCTTTGCCGCCGAATTTTGTCGTGATTGATCGAGGGAGAATAATCTAATAGATGTTTTTTAAATTAATTAGACAGTCCATTCGATGAATGATGGTTGACCTTAATGTGACGTGACATGCCCTTATGATAAAGTAGAGGTTTCATCATAGTCGGTGGGGTAGAATTAACTAATGGACTTTAATCAATATTGCACTTCCTAAATTGTTTAACCTTCCTATTAGGCACTCGAAATACCAACTCCCATTCCAGTGAATGATTTCTGCTTCCCTGACACGTCGGATCAACTTCGTTAAATATTTCATGTGTAACAACGACAGGAATCATTAGTCCTAAGAAGAATGGCTTAATATTTACTGAAGTGAGTTAACATTAAATATTCATTAAATAGACAAACCCACGAATCAGCAAATAAGCAGAATTCAGGTCAGGGTGACTTCGTTCGTTATGACTGGACAATACAGTCATCTCAGTCTGTAGATAGTAATATTTAATATACAAGCCATCTTCTCTTCATTCATCGTTAATCGTGTCCCGTTGTCGATAGTGGATGGCTGCTGTGGACTTCCATAAACAGGAAAGGATTTCCTGAGTGAGATGCTATTGCGAAGCAAGAATAGGTCTTATAATCAAATGACATCTGATATTTCTGATTATCATTAAAATAGTGAGTGACATGAGCTTCGCAACAAGTATTACAAAAAAACCAGCTAAATGAATGGTTTTAATTTATTCAGTCTCATTTTAGTGCTGCCCTCAATCTAATTAAAGGTATTCTCCGTTACTATTTTTTTCCAAAAATGAGCCCCTTTATTCCAACACAGTCCACTCGCTTAGGGTCACATGCAATTTAAGATTCTCAAACAGACACAATTTGCATGCTACATTTCATTGGATCATTTCTCCTGCTCAAGGTTTTGATACATTGGCGCAAATTTTGTATGAGTTTGAAGTAAAGTATTTAAACAAGTCAAAAATGCAACCGTTTCATCTGAAAGATCAATGGCTTGCCTTCATCCCTTCAGAAATTTCAATGCCGACGCCGATGCTCAGGCCCTTCATAAGGCTATGAAAGGAATTGGTATGAATTTCATCTCCCTCTCCTCTTCCTTATCATCTCAATAATTTAATCAAAATTATTTTTATTTTCTTTAAAAGGCTGTGACGAAGATGAGATTATTGTTATTCTTGCTCATCGTACGGTACAACAGCGTAAGGAAATAGAAGTTTCCTACAAGGCTCAATATGGGAGGGTAAAAGTTTTAATTTATAAATTAAAATAAAATTTTACCATAAATCTTATTCTAATATTCCGTTCTGAAGGATCTTAAGGAGCAGCTGAAGAAAGAACTTCGTGGTGATTTTGAACATGTTGTGCTGTGGTCCTTCCTCTCTCCACCTCAAGTAAATGCGGCCGCTCTCAAAAAAGCCATGAAAGGAGCTGGTACCAATGAAGACATGCTTATCGATGTTATCTGCACTGCCGACAATCGTGAGATTGATGAGATTAAGACGGCTTTCCAAGAAAGTGCGTCATTTCTTCTGACAGAAATTGAGTTTGTGTTATATTCAGGACAGTCAAGAATTCTTATTAGAAAATCGATAATTTAGAGGGTATGGGGACTCTTTGAATTCAAAGATTCCGACACAGAATGGACAAAACTGTCCATGTTTAAAAATTTAACTAAGACAGGAGGGAAAAAAAGACAGAGATTTATATCAGCAGAGAACAGAAAGACTATAACTCAAAACCCTTGTCTGCCGTGGGTAAACGCGTTTACCCATTTACCTCCTTTTCTATAGCCGTCCCGTTTCATTAATAAGTAAACTTGCACTCATGTCCTCATGTGCATCCTTGCCCGAGCGATTCATAAATTGTCTATTTCCACTCATACATGCTCACATATATACGCACATCTCATCACCTCTGTAACTAATTGAAGATCCTATTAAATGCCGTCAATATTTTTTAAAAATGAAAGTACTTATTTGTTATTCTTCATGCTTGATTTTGATTAAACGTGCATTTCTAAAAGAATTCATAATATCTACTCATTCTATTGCGGTTTAATTGGCTTTATCATGGCAACGGCAACATTCTATTAAAGAGTTATAATGTAACAATTCACCTATTATTGCAAATGAATAAACGAAATGTATTTGCAATTTTTAACTATTCAAGAGAATCTAAGCACGAGGAATTGTAAAATAGTCCAATGTGAGATTAGACAGAAGGAGTCAACTAGAGGTGAAGGATGCAATCGAATCATCAAAAGAGTCATACTTTGCTTGAATTTTTGGTTCGCCAGATTGTCCACTGAAAGTAAATGTGTGCATTTCACTACTTACGTCCAAATCTCTCAACGTTCTAATTTCAGGATTTGGCTTTTAGGTTAGTGAGCTTAATTAAGCGCTATGCTATTGTTCAGTTGATTGATTTATCTAAATTTGTGTTATACATCATATTGTATATCATGTTTTAAAAATATATTATTTTTTATTTTACTACTTTAATTTCAGTGACCGGGAAAAGTCTTGAGGATGAAATAGAAAGCGAGACAAGCGGGGATTTTCGAAGAGTTCTAATAGCAATATTGCAGGGCTCCCGATCAACTGCATTTGACAAGTCACAGGCAAGAGCAGATGCTCAGGAGCTCTTTGATGCGGGTGAAGAGTAAGTTTCAAGTGATCTCGATAATTAAGTGGCTCTTTGAGGGGCATTTTCACATGTGCGTACGGTAAACTATGACTAATGACACTAGGAGTTACACCCATAATTAAAGGATTGGATTCGTGGATGATTACAAAATATCGAATCGGATCCTATAGATAAATGAAACCTTCTCCAAAATGACCTTCAAATCATTATGTTGTCATTAGTATTTAGTACGAGTTGTCAAATAAAACAGATAGTGAATATTTTTAAAAATAGATTTTCCATCATTATTGCCTGTGAAGACGAACATAATCAATACTTTTATATTGAGAATGGAATATACTTAAAATGGATTCGGAGTTGAGAAAAAGAGGCTAAGCCTACACCGCATAAGAGAGTCTTACTTAATTGTATTTAGAAATTTCATTAGACTGTTCATTTTCAAAGTAATGAACAAAGTTAAGTTCGTAATTTTATGTTGATCTAATTTACAAATAAAAGAATTTGATCTCAAGGTACCTGATTGAATTTATGTCTATGATGTTTAGAACTTATTAGCCTGATGACTGAGCTGAGTGGTAGGTCAGTGTCACCTCTAAAAATTAGTCTTTCTAATTACCAAGGCCAGTTTCCCGAAGCTTGATAAGATGCTTTTAGCGTAATTTAAATCTAGTTAATGATTCTAAATATATTGGAATTAAAATTTTAATTTTCAGCAAACTCGGAACTGATGAGAGTACATTTGTTCGAATGATTTGTTCAAGTAGTTTCAAACAAATTCGGCTTATCAACGAATGTTATCAAGATGTGAGCCAATTGATTTTCTTAAAGAAATTCAATAAATCAAAAGTATTTTGTTATTAATTGTCTTGACTCTTTTAATTCTAGCTAACTGGACATGATCTAATTAAAGCTATTGAGAAAGAAACTTCAGGAGACTTTAAAAAGGCTTTGATTCGTGTCGGTAAGTTTCAGATTCCCCTTTAATTTTGTTCGGGAGGTAAATCTCGCATAAGACAACAAAATAATTATAGATCTAAAGCACAAGAAAAATATGCATAACATGCGGTTGTATTTAGAAATCGAATGTCGCATAAGGGTTTCCGACGGATTCTTGAACCCCATTACTGCGCCTATATTCTTGAATGTTGCATTGGTAGCTCTTCATGATGCTTGCATTGATCTGAATATGTACTTCCTTAATGATTCATTACAATTTTCGCCCACAAAAACTGAATCTTGAACTCCATAATATGCCAATAAATTGACACTTTCTTAAACTTTTAAACGTCTGAAGGTTTTAATAGGAAGTTCATTTTCAATCACTCTTTACGTTATGGTCATATTAATTAAGAGTAAATACAGACCACTAAAAATCAAAGTAAAACGGTTATTCGTTCATTTTTTCAGTGAAAGTTGCAATAAGCAGAGTTGGAACTATTGCGGAGATGCTCTACTCAAGTATGAAAGGGGCTGGAACCCGTGATACAAGTCTTATTCGAATTATTCTTTGTCATGCTGAGGTAAGTTTGGCGAATTTCTGTTTGTTTAACTGTTAGTTTGGACAGTACCTAATGACGCATTTTCCTTCGCCTTATCAGATTGATCTGGGCAAAATTAAGGCTTGGTTTGATGAGAATTACGAAAAATCTCTGGCTGAAATGATTGCTGGTGATACCTCAGGAGATTACCGAAAATTCCTTCTCTCTATTGTTGAGTGAATTCGTCAACCTCCCCTCCACCAAAGGTCCTTGTGATTTATGTTTTTGATAGCTAATATGCGATATCAAAATAAATCCACTTATATTTCTACTCCTAATTTCTAATTCAGATGTTATTTAGGCAAGTGAATACGTAGCTCTGAATTTGAAATGTTATAGAGGAGATAAGAATATGAATTACTATGGTTCGGGATTTTTACTTGTCTACTATTCTGTCCAGATTAACGAATGTATGTTCCTATATTTCGCATCTTCTTGGAATAATGTGTTACTTTGAACAATTGTTGTTAATTATGTGAATGGCCAATTTTAAACAGGTAGGAAAAGGTTAAATACCGAATAAGACATGCGCTTTAAGACAAGCAAATTGTAAGTTGTAAAGCTGATTATAGTAATTGCAACTGTATCCAATGAACAAGAACAGTATTGGAACAAGAGAAAGAACACCGGAAAGGAATGAAACATAATCATGGAATGTAAAGTGAATATACTGAATTATAGAACGGTACTATTCATGAAATTATGGTGGCATCTGTGGTGTCCAGAAGCCCAGATTTCGAACTTGGCTTGTTTGGCTCACTATCGTCCTTTGTATCCGCAAATGTCATCTATTTGCATGCATGTCTGGCGCTTGTCAGTATAGAGTTCAGGATCTTCCTCTTCTAAAAGCCTGAAAGTGATTGATAAAGGGACGGAGAATGTAGTCGTTGCTTGACCGAAAGGATTATTGAGTAACTACTCCTGCACTATCGATAATGAATTGATAGCGTGGAGGGTAGAAATGCAATAATATGATGGGTAAAATCAATCATAGTGGGCTTTGAATTCACTAGAGTTTGAAATTTGTGCAAACTACCCAGGCGTAGGTTTAAGCAATATTCAAAGTTGGTTGAAATGTCTGATAGCTGATGTAAAACAGAATCTAAATACATGAGAATAATGACACATCATTCACCGTAATACTAAACGCGTCTGACCTACATTTCAGAAAAAAACTGAAATTTTTGATCTCAAAGGCCTTTAAAGCGCTCTAATTTTACAATAATCAAAAATTATACATAAATTGAGTGAAAATTTGCAAACCATGTTATAAGTAGGCTCAATTCATCCCCTTTACATTATATGTTATCACCCAAATAAAATTTTGTCAAATTAATAGCTGTAACTCTAGTTAGACAATGCAAAATAATGGCTCAGTATCACTGAAGATAAGGGTGATACCAACACCTAACCTTTTAAACCTGGCTAATTCTGAAATCAGATGAATTTGAACAACGTCTTCGCCCTTAAAAACCAAAAATATAAATCATTTATCACAAAATAGGTTAAACCATGAAGATATTTAAGGCCTTGAGACTGAAACGATAAAGAAATATTTGATTTTAAGACCAAAATCTACAAATTTCATTTTTCACTCCGCTCAGTGAATGCTGTAAGAGAAAATGACTCCATTATCTTACCCATATTAAGGATTTCTCGGTATCTACAAGATGACAACCACTTTTCCCACATCATAAGCCCTATGTTTGAGTGAAACTAATGGTACGTCGAAATTCGTAAATCAAAGATAGAAAAAAGATTAGAATCCAAAAGTTGAAAGAGCAGCAAAGAAGTATCAACTCAGAATGTAAGCCACCAACACTAATTCTGTTGTTACTGAAGGATTTGATGTAGACTAAGGTAGCTACCATCATCTAAATCGTCTAAATCGTTTATTTTGATCACACAGAGGAAAGAGAAAACATATTTCACTAGTCAAAAACAAAGTCAAGTATTCTGCTTTGTCTTGGTACAATTCTAACAACATTAAAGTCAAAAATGTCATTTTGATCATGCCAAATTTTCCATACACATGAGTCCACACTATTTCTTCAGTGACCTCGCTTTAAATCACATGTCACACCAAAGAGACCCAAATACACTTTCAAACTCGTAGTATGCATTTATTTGGAACTTTGTTACTCTTGCACAACCATGTGTTTGAGCCAGGATTTGCCTATTTAAATAAATTAATATAGCTGCTGTTAAAAGTCGGCTCCGTAAAAGATCGTATTAAGTACAATGGCCTGCCTTCGTCCCTGCCCCGATTTTGATGCTAATGACGATGCTCAAGTCCTTCATGATGCTATGATGGGAATGGGTATGCTACATAGTCTAATTCAACCTCTCAAAAATATTTTCTTCTCCATTTTCTTTTCACTTACAAGGTACTGATGAAGATGCAGTTATTACTGTTCTTGCTTATCGCACTGTGGCACAACGTCAAGCGATTGAAGATGCCTACAAAGCCCAATATGGCGAGGTAAAAGACAGCAATTATCCTTAATAAGCTTTAATATTAAACTACATCACACTAAAAGGTGAGTATCAATAATGTTATGGCAAACTACTATTATAATTATATTTAATTTTAAAGGATCTTAAGAAAAAACTAGCGGGAGAACTCAGTGGGGACTTTGAATTAGCCATCTTGTGGTCTTTCTATAATCGAGCCCAGTTGAATGCTGCTGCCCTTCAAAAGGCTATGAACGGAATTGGAACTGACGAAGATATGGTCATTGATGTTATCTGCTCAGCCAGCAATAGTAAAATAATCGCAATTAAAGAAGCTTTTCAGGAAAGTACGTTTTTATTTTTCATTAAACTTAATTTAATTAAGATAAAGGAATAATTTAAGGTTAAAGCTACCTCGTTTGTATTATTTAAATGTATATTTTAACATTAATTTTGCAAATTCCACAGGATAGAAAATTAAACAGTCTGCGATTTTTATGTATTAGGAGGTACGCAAAGAGACTTCGTAGATCACATCCTAACAATTGAATGGGCACAGAAATAGTTCATTGAGAGGAGGAAGGAAATCATGGGTCACGGTCTAGGAAAGAGTCTGTCATATGAACAGAAACTTGGAGACTTAGTATCACAGTGATTGTTTCTGAATTTGAAAATTTGCGTCTGTAATGGTAATGGGTTCATTAATCAGTATAATTATGATGAGTAATTTCCTTACATGTACATGAACTCCTTATAATAATTTGAATTTGAATGAAAGCCAACTTACGTTAGTGAAAATCGACACTTAATTTAAAATTTCCCTATTGATGGGGAAACTAATATCCAATCCCAACCAATTTCTTATGTAATTTGAAGATTTAAAAGCCACAATCACCAATCGATCTCTCGACAAATTCTCACTTCTTTAAAACGAAATTTCTACATTTAGCCTTTCTCAGAAAAATCACATATTGTAAATCATAAGACTGAATGACGACATATTTTTTACACTACCGAAAAACTTCAAATTTACAATTAAATCAAAAATAAAATAACTTTATTGATGAACATTAGATAAATTGTCAATTTTTGTGCTAAATGATATTTTAAAGAAAAATGCCTGAATTTTAGTGACAGGAAAAAGTCTTGAGGATGCCATAGAGAGTGAATGCAGCGGTGAATTCAAACGTGTTCTGGTAGCGATAATCCAAGGCTGCCGACAAAAAGGTTGCAATGAGGCCCAAGCAAGAATTGATGCCCAGGAACTCTTTGAAGCTGGCGAAGAGTAAGCCATCATGTGATTTCATTAATTAGGTCGTACCTTACACAGTGATCAAAGCAGCTTTATGCACAAAACCATCTCATGGTAGGCACTCAGTCTCAGTAGGAAAAAATAGATTGAAAAAGATTACATGATATGGTTTGAATGTAAAATAATTCCATGTAAATATTTTTGGGTCTTAAAAGAAAGTGCTAACTTACCGGCATACTATGAATGCAAATCTGAATGCTTGAATTATCTATTTGAATATAGATTTAGTAAATAATCATTACAGAAGTGGACATTCAGGTCGATGCAGGAACTGGTGAAATAACCCAATAATGAAGTTCCAAAGAGTTTAGCAATCTGTATTTGAAAAATTATGCACAATTCAGATTTCAAACGAAACCTCATGCTATGCATTTTCTTCGATTATCTTTTAATTTTATTAAATAAATATTAATTTGCCTGATTTTGAAAAAAGGGATGTCTTCACGGTCATCCAGTAGTATTTGTACATATGACTAGCATATTCTTACACAAAATATATATTTTGAATGAGCAATTCAATAACGTTTAACTAGTGCTTATCTTGTAGTAAAATCGGAACTGACGAGAGCACATTCATTCGCATAATGTGTAATAGTAGTTTTAAACAAATTCGACTAATTGACGAATACTATCAAGACGTAAGTATATAACACTCTAAGGAAATTTTGAGAATTTTTATAAATAAGTGATCCAGTTTTGTTGATATTAGATAACTGGACATGATCTAATCACTGTCATCGAAAAGGAGTTATCTGGAGATTTTGAAAAGGCCCTGAAATGTATTGGTAAGTTTTGATCAATGAAAATTTTGTATTCATTTTTGTAATAACGTATTAAGGATTATTAAGGAGAGGTGAATAAAACTGAACTCGAAGTCCATTTTATGTGCAAATTTTAGTGCAATATGCGAAAAACAGGTTAGCAACTGTCTCAGATATGCTCTATGAGAGTATGAAGGGAACTGGAACTCGTGATGCTAGTTTAATACGCATCATCCTTGTATATGCTGAGGTAACTTTCAAATATTTGTAAGATATAGTAGCTTAAAAGTATGCCCTACTAACTATTTGCACATATTTATAGACGGATTTGGAATTAATCAAGGGATACTTTGACCAAAATTACGAACAATCACTTGCAGAAATGATAGCTGGAGATATTTCCGGAGATTACAAGAAGTTCCTTCTCTCTATCGTTCAATAAGTGGGTCAAGATAATCAAGCTTATTGTGTTCAACTGAATACTTATCGAAACTTTATTAAAATAAATTAATTGTGTCAGTATAAGGCAGAAATATTTTGAAGCGTGTGTTTTTGTAATAGCGTTGAGGTCTATCGGGGTCACAACGATCGAATATATTGAATAAGTCAAGTCACTCATGTCGTCAGATCAGTTCGGAGGTGGCAGACAAGCCACGCCAATTTATTAATAAGTAAATTAGGTTTATATACAAAACATTTCTTCGTTAGACGTCAGTCATGTCTCGTTGTCGGCGTCTCGCCGTGATGATAGACACCCGCTTGTTTATCTACGTGCAAACAAGCAAACGCAGAGCAGAACCGCCTGTGGACACTAGAGTGGAGATCTTATCACCAGTCAATCACTTCTAATCGCAGTTTTATATTAAATAACATAATTTTGGTAAAGAGAAATTACTGGAACTATATAATATTTTTCAGTGACATGTTTCAATGAACGGGTGGTTTTAATAACAGTTCGAATAAATAAAAAATCATTTGGATTTTGGCACAATCTGGGGTCTTGGGAATGTAACTCGACATATATGTTATTAAAACTTTTCACAAGCTTCAAATAAGAGAAGTCCAAAACAGCAGTTTTGGTAAAAAAAGCGGAAAAAGTATATTGTATTGTGTTCCTCTTATAGCGTAAGTAAATTCATCTAACTAAATAAATAAGAATAAAATAAAAAAATATCGAACTTGAAATAAAGGACTTTTAAATAATGGGGAAATAATTTTTTCTCCTTTAAGTATAAAATTAAAATCTAACAATCCAATTAAAACCGATAATCAGAAAAATATTTTCTCTTGCATTTGTACATTACCGCAAAAAATGCACTGGGTTTTGCTACAAGAACGTCCTTTTAGATAATAAGTAATGACGAAAATATTAGCTTATGGCTTTTGTCCATTATTCTTTAAAAATAACAGAAATCAATTATGAGGAACAGAAAATTTTGCCGTATTCAGTGTAATGCCGTCTTAAATTAAATTTAAAATAATAATAAAATAGCATTCGACCTCAATTTTTCCTGAAATTTGTTTAGGCGACCATTAACGCAAATTTCCAAAATTGAGATGAAGTTATTGTTATAATCTGCCCTCCTCTGTAGGATATCGTAACCGACTCTTAGATTCCCTAAGACATTGCAGATACAGATACAATACCATACAAAACGATCCAAACCACAATACCGAAATAAGACGCATGTTTGCGTATCGATGGGTAACAATGATGTGAAGAGGGACAACATTCATGGAATAGGAATCATATAACTTGTGTCGCAAGAATAATATGGAAGTGGGCAGGACGACACTCCCAATTTATCGATAAATAAATTAGGATGTACATGCAAAACGATATTTTGCTTGACGCTTGTCAAGTGTGGTCGTCATTGTCTCCATGCAGGATGATTTAATAGTGTTAGGCAACAAATTTATGCATACAATAAAATTTAATTATTATTTAAAATATGAGAGGGCAGCTCAACGTGAACATCTCATTTATGACAGACCGGCGTAAAATACATGCGAAAATAATAATACTCAGATGTACCAATCACAATAATTACAGGCAACAAACCCCTTTGAGAGTATTATTAACACTAAAAATCGCAATGCAGCTTTAATATAATTATGACTAATTACCAAATGAAGGTAGCGATGAACAAATCAATAAGAGAAAATTCAGGAATATTTTTCCTTGTTATTTGTCTGTGGGATAGATTTCTAAAAAAAGACATGGTTCTAATATGGTTTCTATCACATTTTGACTTCTCTCTAGTAGCAGAAACAACAACAAATGCAAAAAGCGATATATAATCTTGTCAACTGAGATATCACATAACTAATATTAATTAAATGTAATCAATGTTCCATTTAATTTAAATAACAAATCCATTCGATCAGTTAAATGATTTGTGACAAACATTTACAACGCCAAACTATTTCGTAAATATTTCCAAATTATTTACAGTTTCACATTGCATATTCAAGTAATCAAGAATACTTACTTCATGTTTTTCTGTAGTTAAAAATTATAATCAAATAAATAACCTAAATCCTCGGCTATATACATTTTAATGATTATCCCGATATTTAATAAAAGTTTCGCATCCTCACTTACTTGTTCGGAAATATATTCTAAAACAGGATGTCTAATTTTCACTAAAAATATCCTTATATTCACAGCATAACATAATTTTGCAATTTAAATACCAAATTTGTAATTTAACTTTGTTTGTCTGGGTTAACTTATGTTGTACTTCAAGGCCTTGTATTACCGCACAATATCAAGCGGTGTCACTCCCGCTACCTGGAAATAAAATTGACGCGACATGGATGCACAAATAGAAAGACCTATTCATGCCTCCCTCTATTCACCAAGATATGATGTGCCAGTGTTTAATCAATACTTATATGGTCCGCATAATCCCTCAACAAATGGTGGAAAATTATACGAGCGAACTCGTATTAAAACTTTGGCAGGTATGTTTTGCAGGCTTTCTTTAACATATGTGTAGAGGAACGCGAAAGAATTCAAAAGAAAACATTTACTAAGTGGTCGAATACATTCTTGCGCAATGATCCTAGACAAATCGAAGATCTTTTCGTGGATTTATGTGATGGAAGAATTCTACTTAAGCTAATTGAGCGTGTGTCAGGATACAAATTGGTAAATTCATGCAACTAATATAATTATTATTTAGCCTGCTCCGACACCGGGTCGCATGCGAATTCATTGTTTGGAAAATGTTGAAAAATCTTTGGCATTTCTGGACCAGCTAAATGTTCATCTAGAGAATATTGGTGCACACGACATCGTTGATGGGAATAATCGCATAATTCTTGGTCTAATCTGGACCATAATTTTACGATTTCAAGTCCAAAACATTTCAGTCATTGAAAAAGTCCGACGCGTTGGCTATGAAGAACCGATTGGTCTACGCCGAAACTCAACTGAGGCTCTGTTACTATGGTGCAAGGCGAAGACTCAGGGCTATCTGAATGTGGAAATCCAAAATTTCACGAATAGTTGGAGAGATGGCCTTGGATTTGCCGCCCTGATTCATAAGCATCGACCAGATCTGATTGACTTCCATTCTCTTTCACCTGAGGAGCCTTTACGGAATATGCATATCGCATTTACGACAGCTGAAAGATGCTTTGGAATCCCGAAACTCTTAGATCCTGAAGATATTGTCGTAGGAGAACCAGAAGAAAGGTCAATTATCACCTATCTTGTCTCATTCTACCATTACTTTGCTCGTGAAAAGGTGAATACGGTTCATGCTAGACGTATTGAGCGCGTCATAAATCTCTTAATGCGTTTTATCAATGAGGTCAAAAACTATGAGTTTTCAGCGGATAAACTTCTTAAGTGGATTCATGAGAGCATTCAACATCTAGACAATTCAGCACTACAAGGAAATCTAGATGATCTTCAAAATCAGTTGATTCAATTCAATCGATTCCGAATTGAAGTAAAGCCTCCGCATTTTTACGAAAAGGGTGAACTTGAGGTTGCATTCTTTTTCATAAAGAATGAGATGCTTGCCGTAGGAATGCGTACTTATATACCCCCAAAGCAGCTGACGATCTCGGAAGTGAACAAGGCTTGGGGGAATCTAGAACATTGTGAATATGAATACTGGTTGAATTTGAACGATGAACTAAAAAGACAGGAGATGCTTGATCAGCTATACCTCAAATTTGAGACAAAGTGTGCAATGAGAGAATCATGGCTGTTAGAAAATCAGCAAATTGCTGAGCAGGAATTGATTGGAACAAGTCGATATGCACTTATTGTGGCTCTAAAGAAACACGAAGCTTTCGAAGCCGATGTGTACGCCTATGAAGATCGGATTGAAATGCTTCTGAAAATTGCGGATGAACTAAAGCGCTATCGGTACTTTCGAGAAGATATAATCAGTTCAAGATCTCAGGATGTTGCCAGTCGGTGGTTATTCCTCCTAGACACCATTAAAAACCGCCGTACATTTATTCAAGACAAGATCTTCTACACTGAACGAAATATTGAATTTGAGATCTTGATGAAATTTGCTGCCGAATTAAAAGAACGGATCGATATAATTGAGCCTGGAAACACGTTTGAGCAAATTCAACATGCATTGCTAAATATCGAAGCAGTCGATACTGAAATTAAAACTCTGTGTGTTCAAGTTGATAATCTGTTCAAGAAACATCGCGCCGCTCAGAGTGAAGAATTAGAAAAGGAATGGAGTGATATGGTGGATCGAATTGTGCTTTCAGCCGAGGAAAAGAGACGGAAAATCATGCTTGTTGATCGACAATGGCATCTTCTTCCAGATATTGCTCGTTATCGGGATTACGTGAAACTTCGAATGCAATTCATAGAAGAAATCGAGTTCCAATTTGTGTCTACTGTAGCTAATCGAATTCATCGGCAGATCTGCTATATAGAGGAAGACATAACTGAAAAACAGAATTATTTCAATCTGGTCGATGAATTAGCAACGGGATCGAAATATAATCGGGAAATTAATGACTTCAAGACTTCATGGAGATTACTCAGCAAAGTCCTCGGATTCATCAAAACTAAAGCTATCTTTGTTGGTGATGTCCTTTTCTTGAATGGGGAGATTGAAGATTCGGAGAACTGGATTGCAGAAAAGTCGAAAATTTTGGAGTTGGATGTTCTTAAATCGGTAAACCTATCAGTTCAACTCAATCAGAAAATGCTTGAAGAGGTCGAGCCTTACCTTCGAGTGATTGAAAATATTAATGAAAAGGCAGTGACGCTGAAAGAAGAATGCAAAGAGTTTGATTATCTTCCAAAGGAATTCACTCAAAACTATGATACTAATAAACTTGCTCGAAGTCTGCTCATGGTTCGAAATGAAGTGGAACGCATTCTGACTGAAAAGGTGCAAAACCTGTTTCAGATTTACGTCCTTCTAGTTGAAAAGATTAATAAGAAGCAAGCGGCGTTGATTGATGCCCTGTCATTTGATCAGTTCTTGAACAATTCCAATCAAGCGCATTCTTGGATAGTTGAAAAGTCTGCTCTCCTAGATCGCTTAGAACCTACAAATCTTGATGCTGTCTATGAAAAGGGTATTTCAGCTGAAATGCGCGAACAATTTGATTTTATCGGTCGCCGGTTCGATGAAATCGAAAATCAGATGAGTGAGATGGCTGATAAGGTGATGAACATCAACAAGGCAGCTACAAATATAGTTGACGCTGCAAGCAGTGGAAAGGTTAAAAATGCAGAATCTGTTCTCTTGAAAGTGACAGAAATTAGAAACAAGCTCAACGACGCCTGGAATCAGCTAGCAGATCGAGTTGAAGATAGGAGATACCGATTAAACTTGGATCAGGCATTTTTAGATCTTGCTCAAGACTTTTTCTTTACAACTAGCTGGATTGATGAAAAAATGACTTATCTAAATCATCATGATTGGACGAATATTCCAACAGTTGTGGAACTCACAAAACTTAATATGGTATTAAAGTTTCTCAAGTCGGATGCCAAAGTGATTAGAGCAAAAGTGGACGATATTGGTGAACAAATAACTGTCTGTTATCAATTCTTAGATTCCTCCATGAATGAGAGACAAAATTGGCTGCTGAAGGAACATGATGCTCTGTGTGGAAAGTTGGCTGAATTCGATAGGCAGATTGAGCAGTCCGAAAATATGCTAAATTTTCATGGAGGCCACTTACAGTCGACCCAGTCTCTGGGCGAGTTTCTGGAGTGGGTCAATTACCTGAAGGACAAGAACGCTTGTATTGCTATTCCTTCAAATGTTGAGGTACGTCTCAAACGATAATCTATTAATAATTTCCATTTACTCTCTATGTTTTAACTTTTCCTTTTAGGAGGCTAAGCTATCCATGTCAGCTCAGGAGGAAGACCTTCAAGAGTTACTCAATGCTGAGGAACACTTGGAGAAATTACTTGCGAACTACGAAAAGCTGACTGCGTCAGAAGGCGCTAAGCCTGCAGGAGGGGAAATTCGCATTGATCCCGATCAAGTTATTGAGGAATATGCATCAACTTGTGACCTGGTTCGAAGAAATATCACCAATCTTGGACAGAGAATAGCAGTTCAGGTACATATTTTGAATTTCGGGAGTTCTTAAGCCCGTTTGGGAAAACATTTCCTAAATTTTATTTTGGTTAGAGCGTGGTGAGGAACTCGAATTCTGCTACCCCCCTTTTTAGTCCGACTTAGCCAGTGCAGTTGGTCATTCATCCGTCCATAGAACGCTTTTATACTATTTGTACTTTTGTGTATTCTTTCTAATTTATTTTAACGTTAGTATCCGTTCATTTATACCATTTATTTATTTTTTTAGCAGTTGAGTTACTCTCTGAATTCACACTGATATGAATGATAAGCAGATGTTAGTCATGTGGCAGAAATTGTGGGATGGTTTACCTTGTCGGTAACCGGTGACTGCTTTGGTTCTGATGGTTTGGTTCGATCCTGGAAGATTAGAAGATTAGATATTGGAGGAGGAAAGTGATAGAACCCAACGGTATTCACGGTCCAAATACCTCTGTTTAATAATATATGGAATAATCTTTACTCTTTCGTTCTTTGAAGCCTAAATGTGATCGTAGGAGCGTTGATGATAAGTATCATTCTAGCTTACTGGACTTGAGCACTATCGGTGCCTGTTGTTCCCTTATCACTGTAGATGAGTCATTTACAGATTATAAGAACTAAGTACGCTTTTATTAATTTTATTTGTCCTATTTATATTATGTATAATATCGAATTTGCCTTCTAAGCGCTCAGGATGAAGGATTTATATTTAATCGTCCTAAATAGTAAACAATTTATTCGTTTTAGACACGATAGTTGCATCAAAAATGAGTGCAAAAATAAGTGATTTATTTCCCATATTAAATAATTCCTGGATTTAGATGGAAGTTTTCCGATCAAGCTAATG
>CAADRB010000053.1:588874-639246 GCA_900708905.1 Hymenolepis diminuta | reverse complement strand
ACTGGAGTATAATATCATCTTGGACACTGATATATACATCTATTTACCCACTACAGGACTTATTCACGGAACTTGGAAGTCTTGAAACAGCGGTGAGCCAACAGGATGTCTACTTGAATCAACAACCCCAAATAGTAAGTTACTCTGATGTGTACTTATAAAACTACGTGTGCTTACGTTAAGCTTTTCTTTTAACATTTAATGAAGCAAGAGATAGCAGGCCACAAAACAGTACATGCAGGGTTTACATATGCCCTTCTAAACTGACCCCCCTATGCAGGTTAAAGTACAAGCATATTTCCCAAAAAATTATGATTTGATAAGAAAATCTCACAAATACGTGAAGTTTATTTTGTAGTATCCCTATCTATTTGTTACGTTTGGAAATAAATTACCGATGGGACGAATTGCAAAAAGAATTTACAGATATAGGAATAGAATACCAGGATGCATTTTCAAAATCAAATAATTTAAATATTAATCCCATTTTTACGAAAAGGGAAACGAAAGTTAAAACCATAACTTCTTATTTTACTTGAAATCTGGATTATATGTTAGTATTCCTTCTGAGGAATTAGGAGGAAGGAGGGAAGCCCCAATACTGACCCAGGACAATCTGGATTGTGTTAGCCAGGCAAAATCAGTTAGACTTTGAGGCGCTGACTGTTTTATCTTGTGTGAGCTATTTTGTGATTGTAGGATGAGCAGTCATTCAGAAGTCGCCAACTGACAATTAAGTATGGTCGCAAAACATAGACAAAACAGATCTAGTCAAAATCCACAGGTAACATAGATTCTAGAATTGTAATAGTACTGTGGGAAATGATCTCTAACCTTAATTAACCCCCACCACCAGGAAAATAGCTTTTTATTAAACCAAAAACATTATTATCAACTCTCTCCATTTTAGCATCCGATTAGTACCTCCATAGCCATAAAACCTAGGTAACGATAGTGAAACCTACTATATATTAATGAATCTAATTTATGCATAGGTTATTTTTCAATTTTTCTCACTCAAGGATTCTATCGAGGCAGTCGAAGCCGCTCTCAAAGAACATGAAACCTTCGTCGCTGCACTCCTCTCCTATTGCAACAGATACAACGCACTGGATCGCAAGGCCAGAGATTTGCTCAGTGCTTTTCGCGGTAGTGAAGGTCGCTTTGTTGTCAAGTTGAAGAGTCTTCGAGAAAAGTCAGTAATTACAAACTGTTTCTCTCTCAATGATCTTTCATGTAGTCGGTTTTTTCCTTTTGCTAAATTCAACCCAAATTGCTGAGAAAATGATTTTACATACTAATTAGCATATCAGTCCCCTTTCGAAGATTTTGTGGAGTAATGCTTACGGTCTCAGATGCAATCGGTATTCATTCATGACTATCAGTATAACATTGATATAATAGTGAGTTACTGTTTATTATAGTATATTAATAGATGGCAAAATAACAAGACATTCACTCAGATATTGACTAGTATATTTTCCCATTGTATTGGATATATTTATATAGACTTGCAAAGTTCAGCTGAATTGAAAACAACTTTTGATTATTAAATGCATCTCGTTACCGTTAGGCGATAAAAGAAATTCAATACCTTAGGATGGAACTTATTTATAAACACTATAAGGCCAAAAATGCAATTTTTAATGATAGATAAGCATCTGAATGCAGAGAACAGTCTAACGATCAAATAAGGAGTGAAGAAGAGGGGTTGGGTAGCAGTTGAGAAGAAAGTCAGTGTATTAAAATAGTCTTGCGTCATTTAATTTTTAGATTCAACTTGTAAACATTTATTTAATGAGTAGTTAACTTCTTCATGTTCTAGGATTCCAAGTGACAAATTTTTGGATTTAGTTTGAATTCATGCCCACAATATTCAGATATTGACCAATTGATCAATTTGAACGTTCGGTTTGAATGAACCCTAGTAAGCTCTGCTATATTCAGATCATATAAGCCGCTTAAATATCATGTAGGATTAAGCTTTCTCGAAATCAGGAGGAAAAAATGAATTGATGTGGTAAGATTGACGGTTCTCATTAATCAGCTGGCCACTAAGCACCAGATATCAGAGGCAAGAATTTGTTGAGTAATTATACGTGTAAATGTGCTTCCACCCAACTCCAATGATCAAATGAATTAAAACTTGACTTGACCGCATTCTTAAAATCTTTATTCCTTACTGGTTTTTACAGTTTCCCTGTTTCAGTTCCTTTTCAATAAGAGAAAAGTGTATTATTTGCCTTGCCGTGGGTATTATTAAATTACTGCAATAATAAGTTGGGTGGCTCCTGAATAATCAAAATACTATCAAAAGGTTATTTGAGACGGCAGGTCTCACGAGAGTTCACCAACGACGAAATTTTGTGCCGAATTTGTTGAATATTCTTACCGGACTCCTTTTCAAGAAATGTTTTTAAACTAAGCACAAAGGCTGTAGAAAAACGGTAGGATAAAAATTATGGAGAGGTATTTTCTTAATTAAAATGATTGACGACGGGAAAGAGAAGAAAAATAACAATTTGGACAGTGAGCAGACTTTTAATAAACAGCCCTAATTTCTAAAGCCTTTCAATCCTTCAAATTTTCTATTGAATACGTTCAATAAAGTTGTTATTGAATCTCTACTGAGCTGGTACCTTTTGGAATGTAATAAAATTCCCCCATTATCATTTTAGACTTGAACAAAACAAAGAGAAGTCCTACGAACGCGAACGCCTATTGAAGGAGAATCAAAGGTTGCACGAGTTATTGAATGACTTTGCTGATGTAAGTTACTGTCTACAATATTTTTCGCATTCCTTTGTTAATCATAAAGTTTCCCGTAGTTTGTTACATCTTAACGGGAAATAATTAAATCATAATTAATGCCGGATTAAAAATAATAAGTTTTTTTCCTCGTGCTCTGAATTTTCGATTGCTGGTTTTCAGGCTCGTATCTAGATATGAAATATCGCCACTGCATCATTGATTGACTAAATAGACAGTCAGTAAAGTACACAATCCTAGGTTGTACATAGCCTGATATAATTTCTTAATGAAGGGAAAAAATGTTGACAATTAGGAAAGCGGCATAAGTGGCATAGTAGTTCGCTTTACTTTACCTGATAATATCCGAATGTTCCGAAACTCAATTTTCAGGATTTGATGCCCGGGTTTCTGGGTGGGTCCATGTCTGCGAAATCCATATCTTATTGATTAGTTGCTTCGATTGGATGATTGGTCATGTCAAATTGATTCATTTGTATTTTCTTCTTACAGCCTTGAGGAGGTAGATGTCACTAATTTATCTCCCACTACCTTGAAATGTTTACGGAGAAAATTAACCCTTTATCTGTTATAATCTTCCTAACTTGGTAGAAACACTACACACAATTAAAGCAATCCACTCTTTGAGATGAAAAATAGGAATGCCAATTTAAAGGGATATGATTAAGATCCGTATACTTAGTATTTATATCCGATAATTGGTGTGAGAAGCCAGATCATTTCAATAATATGTGATCAACCTCCTTTAACAATCGCAAAGAAGAGTTGAAGATGGAGAGGAATCACTGTTTAATGTACTTAAGAAGTGGGTGACGGCATTTGAAAAATCTATCATACTCAGAAGTCTTCTTGCAATGTTCGGATTGCAACTTCATAATATGTCATGATGGAAGAAATATTGTTTTATTAAAATAAAATTTTTTCTTCAAATCTAGATTGAAGACTGGATGGGCGAAAAATCATTGGCTCTGAATAAAGTCACCTCGACCTCTAAACGAGATATCGCTAGCGCTTATGCCCAGGTGAAAGTTTTACAGGACGAGATTGAGGCCAGCCGAGAACGTGCTGAGAGTGTTATTCAGGTCGGTCCCTACTCCTTTTTCTTGATCAGTTTGAGACCGAAGGCTGAGTAGTATGCTAATCTAATATATATTATTTTAGGCGGGAAAGGATCTTATTAATCAGTGTTCTCGTGTTGATCATATTGTGTCTACCCGAATTGATGATACCTATGTAAATTGGGAGACCCTTCTACATCAACTTCATAGCCAAATGTTGAGTTTGGAAGAATCTCACAGAGGTTTGTCTTTATCTTCTAACTCGGTCACCTTTATACCAGTCGATTTCGCAGGATTTCATTTTGTTCTAGAGTTATCACTGAACGAGGCAGTTCAAGACCTGCTACGTTGGGCTAAGAGACTGTTGGCGAAAATCAAGACAGATGTTGAAGATCCCAGTCTAAACACCGCTGGATTGACTGAACTTCAACGTCGCTTTGAAGCCCACGAACGAGACTGTCATGACTTTGAAAAGTACTCGGAAGCAGCAAATGTAATCAAGGTCAGTATTGATTAAGCTAATCAAAGTTACCCTATTTTTACGAGACCAATAGAAAATCGTCCTTTCTTTGTCTAGGAGCATACTGAGTCCTTATCGCAGTTTTATCCCGGAAGAGCGACTGACTTTTCAGCAGTAAATACAGAGGTGGAGAAGCAGTTGGTAGCAGTGGATGAAGCATTGGAAAAACGTGAAGAATTGCTCAATTTGCACTGCTCGATTGCCAGCCATCTGCTTGATCTTAATTCAGAGTTGCTGTGGGTGAAGGACAAATTGCTGCAAACCAGACAACCTTATGACGATTGGACACCGAAAAACCGGAGTGCTGTGGGAAAGCAGTTACTTCGAGTTCAGCAGGAGAAACGACGATTGATGAACCATATAATGGAAGTGGAGAACCGTGGACCTAGGGTGAAAAACCTCTGTATTGTAAGGCTATTTTCCTTTCATTTATGTTCATGGTAGCCTTGGGTTCGCTGCGTTAGTTAAAAGTACGTATAATTCACCTGCATATGTTAAAGGTTTTACGAAAACGAATATGCATAATCCAAGCAATTACTGTTATGACTAGTAGCTATCTGCTTGAGACTTAATATCGCCTACTCATGGCGATAGACTAATGTGCAGCGTGAATCTTAGAGACAGCTACCGGTTTCGTAAAGATGACATACGGTTATGCATAATCTGCTAATCTTAATGTATACCCACAAGGGCGTTTTTTAAACCTTAAATACAAGTATAACTAACTACTCTCCTTATCAATTTTTTGTATAAATGCAAAGGAATTATTTAGCTATTTGGAGAATTTATTTTTTTATGGATGTTCACCTTCTACACGAAAAAATCACTTCTTGCGACATATTTTTCTTATAAATTCTTTCCACCTTCATCCTAAATATCAGCAATCAGTAGCCGTCAGTAAGAATCCTATCTTTTAGATTGGGTTGCTTCAGTTCTTAAATATTCCGAATGCTTTCGAATTGATTACTTTGAAATTGGTTTTCGTGATATTTATTAATAATCCTGAAAGTTTAAGTTCCACATGCGGACCAATTTGATAAACTGAAGTCTATAGGAGAATATTTGAAAAAGTATTTATCTATCATCTCGCAAAATTAATACCATGGGACGTATTATTTTGATTTTTTCTTCTGTAGTAGCAAAGATAATTAACGCAGTATACATTAATTTTGTTATTATTCATGATAAATAAAATTATTTACTTTTATCTCAAGAGAGCTTTTAAGCATGAGGAACTGCAAAATAATTTAAAGTAAACATGTCCGTAACTGAAGAAATTTTTACTTAATGTATACTCTGGTGGCCCGTTTTTACATGATTGAGGTTTTCATAATAACATCATTAACGAACTTCAGGAATCGTCTCTGGAACATTCAAAATTCGGTAGACTGCTGATGGTTTGATGAGCTAAGTTCTTATGCTCAGATTCAATTAGCCAACAGGCTAAATTTAGAGGTAAGTCTGTTTTATTCTGGTGGTCAAAGGTCAGTTTACGATTTTCAAATCTATTAGAATGAAATAGCATTCTAGGGATCTCCGATTTTCAGATTTCATTAAGGCTCAGCCACCAGCACTACTGAAAAGATGTTTCAAGCATTTAAATCTCTCTCCTATTTAAGTACTTGTCATTTATTAACATGAGGCCTTATTTTCGATAATTTCTTTTTAGAATGCTAATTTATTTAAGACTTAAAAGACTTGTTGTCAGAATAATCTGCTAGCGCCTAATTTAAATAAATCCGAGTTTCCACTCACTTCCAGTAAAATTACTATCCCTAGTGGGTGTAAAAGGGACAAATTGTTCTAAACATTTCTTGGTTGAATTTATACAATTGTAAGATAAAAAAACAAAAAGAAAGGTCTTAAATTATGAGGTTCGATTAATCTCTTCATACATTTCGGTGTTTTAGAGAGTGAAAGAAACCTATTTGGGTACAGAAGCCAATGCTGGAGCTCGACTGGGCAGCTTCCGAGAAGTTCTTGGCGAGTTGGAACAAGCCTGGTACACTGTCACTCATTTACTTGAAATTCGCCGTGAGGAGCTGCGGCTGGCGGAAGCCATCCACAAATTCTCCTTCGACGCTTTCGACCTTGAGGCATGGATTTCTGAAAGAGAATTCTGTTTACAGAGCATCAGCGAACCAACTGTAAGTGTCTATTTGTTGTCCTTTTAAAAGCCTAATTCCTGCTGCTATTGTCAAGGAGTCCTCGAGTTACCTCCAGGCTACAGGTTACTCAGACCAAAAGAGAGAAGACAGAAGCGCAGTCATTTTACGACATTAATTTCCTAAGACTATTCATAAGAATATAATTATTCTTCGAATAATTGACATTTGTAGGGCAACCCATCAATGAAACAATAACAGTTTTTGTCCAAACTAACTGTTAAGAGGAGAGCAGCAATGTCGTCTGCATAGAAATAGGAATGATGGGCGACACGGAGACCATCTGCAGCGTGCGAATCTTTCATTCTAGGACAACAAACATGCACTTTAAAATTTTCAGTCATGTTTTTCGATATTTATTATTGAACTGTGCCTCAACAAATCTGCTTTATTGCACTTAGCAAATTGTTGGTTATTTGTCAAGAACAATTATGGAGAGGGGATAAGAATGATCTTTAAAACGTATTTTGTTTTCCTAAGGGTGTTTCATTAGTGATTGCTGGCATTTGAAGTTGAGGTAGCACATTTTCACTGTTTATAAAATGTCTTCATTAAGGGACATCGAGAAATAGATATTGAGGCAGCTGAATCTATCATTCTTTAATTGTAAAAAAGGAAAACCCCCATTAAGTTGATCATAGCTAATAATGACTCCTTTTATCTATCTCTCGACAATAATTTGATTTATTCTCATTTGGCTTTCGCTATTTATATATTGTTTCTTTTCCCGTCCCCCTAAGTTTCATTTTCTGTCTTAAATTCTCTCAACAAGGAATGTATAAACAAACGTACTTATAAGAACATGTGACATGCTCACAACTGAATGTTAGAAGGTTCTGTATAGAGTTTTGGGTCCTTCGTTGACATAGAGTCAAGATCAATAGCTTTTCTTTTCATGGTTCGGTTGTTTCTGGACTTTACTAACTGCTCAAATTGAGTCTTGAAAATCAAATTTCTCGTGGTCTTCTATTATTTACTTATATTCATCCAGAAACAGTGAACACACCACGAACGATAAGCAATAGATAGCACATTCTATTCTCCTGTAGTTATTCTCAACTTATCCCTTAAGAGTTCAAAAGTATTCAGTGTCAAGTAGTAAAATATTTAAACTATTAGAGTCCAAATAGGACTTTCCATTGCTTGACTTTCTTTGCAATAGGGAAGTCTCTCATTGATTTTTCGCGAAATTCATTGATGAGTTACAGTGGTGCTTATTATGGATTACTGGGAAAACTTCTTTGGCAAATATTTATGGAGTTATTTTAGGCAAAAAATGACGGCGTTGTTGTGTGTAATTCTTTTTATCTTGAATTCGGGTACTGTTCTCCGAGAATTCTAAGCTATAACTTTTTACGGCTTTATATGTTTTTTCCAGAATCATTTCTAGTTAGGTTCTGCGTAGCCAGAATTTAAAAAAATTAGTAGTGTTCTCGGATAGTGCTTGAGCACTTCCTAAATCAGAGGAAATAAAGTTATGTTTCTTATGCGAAAATAATTTATCTTCACTTTGAACCGAATTTCAAGATTGTTATTTAAAATCTTTTCTTATTTTAGAATATAGAAGAGGCAAATCGAGCCTTACGTAGGCTGAACGTATTAAGTGAGAGCATAACGAACTGGTCCAACGAGACGGCCCGAATCAAACGTCGTGCCAACGAATTATCCAGTCAGCTTTCCACTGGTGTGAAAGTCAACGGCAATTTCGTTATTGCTCCACCAATTGCTAAGTCATCAGTTGCTAACACTGCAAAGAGACTCGTAAACGACTTCTCGTTGCTCGGAAGTTCAGTTGTGGAGCGCCGAAAGGAGCTTTTGGAAGCTATCACATTACACGACCTCATGTTGGATGCCAACGACCTTGAGGTAACCGTCAATCTCATAAGAGAGAATTATTTTAAATTTAATCTTTTACCTGTTTTAATCAAACTGGTAGATTTATGTTCAGAGCAAAGTGTTAACTTTATTTTTATATGTAAGAGGAAGAATTCTTTCTCAATACTTTAAAACCGCAGGAAACTATTTATGAAAGGGAGGTAGTGGAATTATTATTCATGAAGTGAAAATTAGTATCAGCAGTGGTTCAAGGAAAAGTATTCTGTATTTGTATCTATCACTGTTTTCTCTAATTGATAGTGCCGAGTTGTTCGCAGATGATATTCTTGATAGCCATGAACGAAGGTCTACATTCGATTTTTTTATTGATTTTTTAGATGTACACGTTTGAATAAGTGTGTATTACCATAAATACTTTTGGGTCTTAAATGACCATTTAGTGGTCGAATGGCATGCTTTTGAATGGTCGAGTATGTGCTTTGCTGGAATGCAAATAATGGACTTCCGTCTATGGTCAATGTTTTCTCCCGACAATTAAAAAAGAGATAAAAAGGTGCTAGTGGAACCTACTCTTGATAAGTAGGTATTGTTTTCGGGCCATTGGGTTAGTCAGTTGTACATGTAGAACAAGACCTACATTTGTGATTAAGTCAAGCGACATTAGGGTGGCTGATCTTTGACTTCTCTCTTACCATGATTCTGAAATGAATGTATCTTTAGTGTTTGTTCCGATTGTCTTATTTAAAATGTCCAACAAATACCGTGTTGTACTATATAAGGCGATTTTTCACTGAGGTAGCAAACTGATTTCTATTTTACGATAAATTCGGCCTATTTTCAGTATGAAGAATTAATATACCAATGTTGGAGTTAGAATACATCTAATGGATAACAACAGACAATCAGATCTCTCAAGTCAGAATGTCGAAAATTGCGAATAGACCAAAGAGCAACCGAAATGTGAGGGAGTGAAAAGAATGAAGATCAGGATAGAGAGGAAGAGAGAAGAACGGGAGAGGGAGTTTGAGAATCATGAGTTTGCAGCGAATTTCTTTAAACGCAGGCTAATTAGATGAGTCACCTTGAGGCAGAAGGAAGTGACAATCGATAGTCGATAAGATGTGGGTTCGCTTTAGCCACAAAAGGGTTAAACGTATTGAATATATAAAAACAGTTTAAATTATCATGTTATTCGAAAAATAATTTTAAGTGGCGTACAGAAAGTAATTCTTCACAGAAAATAAATTAATAATTAACATTCACCACAGGACTGGATAGCCGACCGTCAGAAAATCGCAAACAATCCTGACGTTGGCACCGACTTGGAGCAAACCTTCAGCCTTTATGACCATTTTGATCAATTCATAAAACGAACTCGAATTGAAGGTGAACGTCGTATGCGTATTATGATCCAACGCATCGATCAAGCAATCCTTCGAGGTCATCGAAATCGATCCGAACTCGCTCTCGCCAAAGATGGACTGAACGAAGACTGGGCTGATCTCCTGGAAATGCTCTCTACTCGAAGTCAACTTCTCAAGTCGGCTCTCACTCTTCATCGATTCTTTTATGATACACAGGTGAGTTGAATTTCACTGATTTAATTCGCTTCCGGTAGTCCGTTATTGAAAATAATGAATGCTAAATTTCAGTTTTACAATCGATTATCAAGGAATCTTGAATCAGACGGAATTAGCCAATTAATCTTTAAGGAATTCTCATTTATATTTTATAACGTTAGTTACTTCCAATGTTCCAGTGTTTTACTTTTGATTAAAATAAACTTTTTCAATTCCAATTACAAGCAACTTATACTTCATATATGTTGATACAATGAGGGATGAATCCATTACTTTGAGGTTACTTCAGTATTTATTTTCAGTCTCCGTTTCATTTTAGTTAGAGTCGTTCTTTTTATGGAGAATGGTTCTCTAGTTGCCTACGTCCATTTGCATATAAAGAGCTTATTTTTGTCTGAATATTTATGATTTATTTAAGGCGCCAACCAGTGGTTTGAGTATAATTTGTATCTTCTGTAAAAGGTTTTATTACTTTCGCTAAAAATAACATCTGCTGAAAGTTAATTCAAAATACCATTGTTTTCTTTTCACATAATGATACGGTAAGCAGTCAATCTGCTTTCCTTAAACGGTAAGTATTTTAGAGTGAAAAGTATTGAGCAGCTGCATTTATTAATTTTGAGGTTCTTTTATCTAGAAATTCCTGTAGTGTCTTCTACGTTTAGACATTTTTACGCTCACTCTTTCAATAGAGAATTTTGAGGTTCCATGGCGACGTGATTTTGAAAATGCACTCATTATTTATAAAACTGATTTAGAGACTGATTTTGATATGACAACTTTGATTTAGCAATAAGTTAATTTCACAATGATCCAGAAGCGGGTCTTACTTTTAATAAGTGTTTTGGTAAATGAGAGGGTGTGCTCAGAAAGATCTGGCTGATATCCCTAAGGAAAAAAGAGTTAGATTTCTTCTTCGGCGATATTAGACTACGAAACAAAAGAGGCAAGAAACCATATTTGTCCAAAGGAACTGAATGATTTCAAATCCGAGGAAGCAGCAGTCACCCTCCGCGAACTGTTCGCAAGTGTCTTAAATATCATTATTGACTAAGGCCTGATGAGGATTGAATTGATCATGTTGATTGTATAAATGGGAATTTTGAAAAATCGAACTTTAGGTCTATTTCAAACGCTCATTTTGAATGCCTTTTGTTCCTTTATGGTCTGTAGGGTTCCTGTTATTCGGATGTCCGTGTGTAAATTCTTTATATGATCGAATTCTTGATATCATTTTATGGGATTTGGGTAATGAATGTATAAGGATGCACACCATTCTGGATGACGCAGCTATGATCTAGCAGAACACCAGTGAACATGATTATGTCAGAAAAGTTGCCCAACCGTCCAGGAAGAAGAACGAGCAAGAATGACTTTCGCATAAAAAGCCCCATCACTGTGCAGCTAAATGCACTATTGTAGAGATTGTCCTTGTAGAAATCGCATTTTTGACGTCTGTGGAAAGAAAGGAAGTAAAGAAGCGAAATGCCAAAGCGATACGAAGGGTCATTTAAAGAAAAAGAATAGTGCTACCCTTGACATCACTTGATCTTTAGAAAGATATGGAGGACCTTTGGTTGTCCAGTAATAAAATGGGCAAATCAGATATCACCGAAATGCTTCTGATGATGCCTTGAAATTGGAAGGTGACCCTGACTGTCATGTGTTATGGTGATCAGAAAATTACTGTAAAATGCTTCGTAACTAAACAACCCGACTTGGATCTTCTAGGTCTCTATTGGTTAGATGAGCTGAGGCTGCTCAAGCAGATCACCCACTTACTTTCCGAAAAATCATCTGTCAGTCAGGTGGCAGAATCGATAGCCATATCAAACAAAGCCAGAAAGTGGAATAAAAATCACAAGAGGGATTCCTGCGAACAGGTTACTAAAAGGAATGTTAATTAAAAATTAATTTCGAAGCTCTTTTATCTGGAAGATCCATTAAAGTCTTCTGCGGTTGGATATCTTTTTATGCTTGCCCTTCAATAGGAAATTTACCTTTTCAGGTAACTTGAAACATGGAAATCTTTTCAATTCAGTAATAGTTCTTCATCCCAAAAACTAAAGGAAAACTTATTGAAAAAATGGTTGGTTTTAACGACAAGATCAAAAGCGGATTGCTCACCAGAGCCAAATAAAATACTTATAATTTTAAAAATAATGATTAACTTTTCGGCAGAATGGAAAATTATTTAAATATCATCATACAAGCGTCCTGCTTCATATTCATCCAAATACGTTCAACCACTTCTTTGATTAAATATTTTTTAATTTAGTATAATAATTATTTGTTTGATTTATTCAGCTGAGCACTAATCAACACTTTGTTTTTATTATATTTTTTCCACTAGAAATCCAGTCTTCATTTTCTCCAGGAATTATTCATATATCGATGATAAGCACTACATTGTATCTGTTTTTCGATAGTATCATCTCATAAGAGTCAATCCTAGCTCTAGACTTATGCATATATGATAAATGCTTGAATACAATTTAATAAACTTTTGAAATTCCGGATGTTTATTTTTAGGTATATTAGAATTGGTTTATAAAATTCATGCTTGAGACAAAGTGAAAACCCGGTTTAAACCAGCGAAAATATATATTTATATATATAGTTGATGTCGAAATCGGTAAATGTTTTATTCCTTTTTCCCAATTTACTGCCACGTGTTTCCATATCCGACCAACGTCCTAGGTGCTCCTTAACTGCGTAGAACACTTAACTCGATGAGGTAAGTCTTTATTATTAAAAATGACGAAGACTTATCTGTCTGGGGAGATAAGTCTTTTTGAAAACTAAATAGGTATTACAATCATGAGAAGCGCATAAAAGAGCGCACGTAAAAAGGGTGAAACGTTTGAGTAAATAGTGGGAGGACCAGACGTAATTTTATTTCCTATGTCATTTCACTACTTGAACTTTTGTTGACAATAATTGAAGTAGTATAGAAGGGGTATTTCTAAAAGAACTTCATTTTGCTTACAGTTTATGCACTACTTAGGCTTCACAAATAAATTTGTCTAAGACCCATCTGTTTTCTTCGTTCGACTGAAGCCTATCCCTGTAATAAAGCTGTCCAGATCATATTTAATTCATTCATTTGAAAGGTAGAGAGAAAGCTTCACCTGAGCGTGAGCCGGGCGTGCACAGGTATTATATAACACGCTTATATGGGGTTTTGCGTGCGTTCGCGCAGATGTGCGGACTTCATCCGTAGCCCACAGCCCTTAGGGTTACGCCCATACAATCGAACCGTCCACCGCGCCAACTACCTACTCCTTTCTGCTCTTCCCGGTTCATGACTCACCGCTTGGTCTGGCTGATGGAGTGAAAGAGAAAATTTAGGGCGTGGATTTATACTCAACGAAATATAGTGAAATAGAATGTCGATTTTGTGGTCTGTTTGAGGTGAAATAAACATTTCACTAGTTTAATGTTCTAAAATTATGAAAAATTTTTCGTAGTTTGTGTGAAATTAGGACATGTTAAACATAGAAACTCTAAAGGTGGAAAAAACCTCGGTACTTTCTTAAAAATAAACTTGTCTATTGAAGGAATAAGTAATCAAAATGGCCAGAATGTGATATTTGCATGTGTAACAGAAAATGAACATGTCCTCGGAAAAATACTTTGATTTACGTTTAAATCTTTGGTTTGCCAAATCTTCTTCAAGGTATCTATTGCATCAATTTTAATGTAATTTCTCCCTTTTTGTGGACTTATTGACCTTACATTCCTCACACCTTTTAATAGATTTTTACTAAAACTATTTTACCATCATATTTATTTGCCACGTGATTTTAGAGAATATAAGCATGAGTTGCCCGAGAAGTCTAGTTTCCACAACATGCCATAAATGCAAGACAAGGTATGGGAAATTAAGGGGATTATGAAAAGGAGACAATTGTAATCGCGGTATTTAATGACTGAAAGTGGTTTCAAATGAAAGAATAGTATTAATAATCCAAGGGCAAGCATCTAGTATATTGGGCAAAATAATTTCTCAGACCCAGAAAATGCTATTTTCTTCCCCCTTTTTTTAATTTTTATTACATTCCGTACACAATTCACTTTTATTTAAGTCAGAAAAGTTAAATAGTGATTACCCTCGTTTCCGTAATGAATTAGCACACACTATTTTATATATTGTGTCACGAAAGTTTAATTTGGATTTCGATTGCTGATCTCACTTAAGTTACTTATCTTTTCGTAAGATATGGCTCAATCAGGCTATCCACCATCATTTCTTATATTATTTAGTATTTGGAGAAACAAATTGAGGAATGCTACCAGTACATGCCATTAGAACCAACCATAGAAATGATAACAAACCGAAGTAAAAGCGATGACCAGGGAAGTATCGCAAATCTCCGTCGAAAAGAGGCAGGATTGGTGATACGATTATCCCACATCAATGCCAAATGTGAAGCACTTTCCATCACAGCGAATACGCTGTTGCCAGCCTATGGTGGTGATGCTGAAGTACGTCTTATAGTTCGACGAGATTGTGTCATCAGTGCCGTGCAGAAACTCGCTGCAACCGCGGAAGCTCGAAGTCGATTACTTGCCGAAGCTGTTCGCCTTCATGCCTTTTTCACAACCGCCCAAAATCTCCTGGAGTGGTTGTCTGAAGCTAAGGATAGAATGAGTCAACCTAATGGTCTCAGGTAGAGATACTTATTGACGTGACCCATCGTTTTTTGAATGCACGATAATCTGGGTTATTTTTTCCCCTAAGCCGAACTGCGTATGGAGTTGAACGACTCATTGGAGAACACCGTCAACTCTATGCTGAGCTTGGAATGAAAGTCAAACAGATTGAGGATTGTCTTGATGAAGGTCGGTCAATCCTAGGTATTGGGGTGACATCAACTTCTACTTTTCCTAAACCAAGTCGATTGTGGATGGTACTGACGGCTCCACGCGGAGAAGTTCGAGAAGTTTGTGTATCTCTGGCTACGGAACGAATTTTAGCTGAGGCGATGTGGAGAGAGCGTTGGGAGAGGCTGTCTCTACTCTTGGATGTACGATACTTCCTTCGAGATGCTTCAGCTGCTGAGTCATGGCTTGGAGCCCGTGAAGTATACCTAGTGTCTGTACGACGGAATATTGGTGAAAACCTGGCAGAAACTCTTGCTCTACTTGGGGCTCACTATGCATTTGAACGGGCATGCGCATCAGCCGATGAAAGATTTGATGCTCTTAAAAGACTTACAAAGGTAAAATTTTCAATGTCAAATTTTTGCACTATGACTGAAAATGAGACAGATGTGATTGGATTTGTACCAGTAGGCAAGGTAAAAATAGGTTGTTGAGAGTAAAGTCGGGGTATCAAAGAGTCTTACTTGATTTAATTTTTGAATATGAATCGTATGATATTTTCTTTGTGGTTAGTCCACTGCTTCACATTCCAAAATTTGAATTTCAAAATTCCTCGCCCAGATTACTAAGTAAGCTCTTGTTCACAATATCCAGTACTTATAGGCTGTTTAATTATGATGATTGGTCTTGATACTTCAGTTCATTTTTTGTCTTTTAAAGGTTGAGAAAGCAGAGTAGTTTTACATGATATTAAACAGCTTTCGAAATCTTAACATAATAGAACCGAAATTTTAACTTAACAGACCTCAATAAGCAATGGTTGTACCGTTAATGTTATTTTAACTTTTAACCCTGTTATTTAGAGCGTTTAATCTAACTCGAAAAGTTACCCAATATACGTAGTCTCCTACAACGGAAACCGGAAATGGAAAATCTCATTTATGACATTGATAGTTATTTATCAGAATGAAACTATTGAGTAATCTACTTAACATATTCTTCAGTAGTATATAGATGGTTTCTAAATGGTTTCTCTGCATGCAAGTATATCACGAAATGTCATTCTTTTTGGTATAAAATTGATATGCATTTTGCGTTTACAGAAAATTCTCCTGGCTATAAATTATTAGGTCACGCATATCTAAGAGAACACTTGTTAAGTAATTTTGAAACAAAAATATCTGCACTCCATGCTTTATATCTGCTCTTTGTACATTATCATATTTTTTAATCTCATTCTCCGGATAGGTGGAGATTCAGGCTCTCGAATGGAAACCTGAAGATGTGAGTCGTCACGAAAAGGAAAAACGTGATAACATCCGTCGAGCCGTTCACGAATTCCTTCCTCCTCCAGCAGAAGGTTTCCGTAAACTTCCGTCTCAAGTTCTTCCCCCCATGCCTAGTCGACAACCTTCACGTGCAGGATTCAGAGAAACGGGTCTCGTTAAGCAAGCATCTTTTGGACCTTCTCAGGCTTCTAAAGCCTTTCTTTCACCGCAAGCCTCCCTTGATCGAGCCTCTGCTCTCACTAGAACCGTACCACTGCCTCAGAAACACATATCTAGAGCCTCACTTCCTACGGTTTCAGTAGCAAAGCCGACTCCAACTCATGAAGCTGTACAAGAGGTAAGAGAAGAAGAAATCAGCAGTCGAGCCAGACCACATTCATCATCAAGCTCACAGGATATCTTCTATCCGCGTAGAATCAGAGCTTCACCTCCAAAATCTTCTCCAGAAGAGCCGGTTACATCAACTACACCCTTTGAGGAAACTACATCCAGCACCAGGTACAGCCTACTTTTATTTTTTAAATAGCGTTAGAATAAAAATTTTCGATTTAGTTGCAATATCATGAATTTTTTAGACCCCAGGGAAGCTTCCCTAGTACCTCGGTTCACACTCCACCACCTGAAATGCGAGTAGAGGTAGCTGAACCGGAGACAACAGTTGAAGAATTACCAAGAGTTGAGGGTCCACTAATAAGGAAATGGGAGTCAGACGCTGGGGGCACACGTCATAGTCGTGGCCGTGGATGGACATCAATTTATGTCACCTTGATGAATGGCAAGTTGACATTCTACAAAGACAGACGCACTCGGCGAGAACAGGAAAATGAAACACTTCATGGGGAAGAACCCCTGGATCTAGGTGGTGCTATTTCTGTTCCAGCTCTGGATTACACTAAGAGACCTTTTGTGTTCCGTCTGCGACTGTTTACTGGTGCCGAATACCTCTTTCAGGCTGTGAGCTCTGAAGTGCTTCAACGTTGGATTGAAGCGATTAATGAATCGGCAAGCAAGTTGACACCGACTGGCTTCAGAGGGTTCCACGAAAGAGCTCATTCTGTACCCTCATCGGCAAGACATTCTCGTGCATCTTCAGCAACTTCTGGACCTGAGAAACGTCGGCATAGTTCATTTCGTCGTATTCTTAAAAGACCTTGAGAAATGGTTCTCATTGTTTTCGATTTCGATTTCCTTTTGGACTTTCGAAAAGAAGCTTCTTGTGTGGGCATCTTTTAGATATATTCTTCGATTTTATTCTGGTTTTAGTAATATGACTACTACATAGCCTGTCTTACAATTATTTGGTTGTGTATAATATTCGTTATGAGTTCTAGAACCATGTTCTATCAACTGTAAACAGATATTATTATAAAATAAAGCGCTCTACTATCCTTGTTTGTTTTTGTTTCTAAAATAATCTCCTCATGAAGATCAAAGATGAAGGTGGTAAAATAGGCAGAATGATACTAAGTGGTCATTTTTCCCTCTCATCTGACCTATTTAGTCAATGTAAGGCAAAAATTTACTTCAATAAAGGTACTCAAGTACGATCAGCTCTTTCCAAATCGACAATGGATCTAACATCGATATAGTCTTAAATATAGTCCTTTTGAACTAAAGGGTGAATCTATGTTTTGGGCATAGAAGTACAAAGCTTTTAATATAGTGGTACACGATGGGAGGAGGCAGGTAAATTGTGAAATTTCAGTCGCGGTTAGAGTTTTTTGGACCTTAAAAACTTCATCCTTTGAGAGTTTTACGAGTTCATTTGGAACCTGGTTTTCGAGAAAAATCGGTGAAAAAGTAGATGTTGGTTTTTAAAGACGAAGCACTACATTTATTTGAATCTTATTAATCTCACAATTCAATGCGAACACCTGAACTGATCAAGTTTAAAAGACCAGTTGGTGGTGTCACTCGGATTTTTAGTGATACAGAGCTGTTAGTTGATACAAGTTACCAAGGCCATCTTGTGTTTTAATGACCCAGATAGCATGATGATATTAATTCACACATATTTAACATTGTCAGAGCTAACCAGGATTCAAAAAATGTCTTAAATTTAATTAAACACTTTTCTGTTCAGGTATGAGAATATGAATTAGCTTAAGATTTTGGACATGCTCCTTCAATGTCGATCAAGGTATAGAAATTATATTCTGCTGTTAGTTATTCAATAAAATTCAAGAAGCTATTTAAAAGAAACTTAATTCATTTAATTTCAAGATTACATTACTTCAATTCTGTAAGAAATTTTACTAATGTCATTTAAAAACTAGGATTATTATATCAAGAAAGTTAAAAATATGAAGTACGAAGAACTATTTCATTCTCAGTGCACGTCTGTCAAGTCAGAGATCATGAGATTGATGCTCATCTGACGCACAACTAGTGATGTGGATGAACAACCCAATTGGAGGTGCAGTAGAATGCGATCTAAGACACCATCCCTCAACTCAAGTGACGTTGACACCTTTCTAAAGATTGGGCAATGCTTAAGTATCCCAGGAACCGGCAACTTAAAATTGAGTGCACTAAATTCATGGCATAATATTAGAATGTCTTTTGGCTTGGATTTTAAAAAATATCTGAAACATTCTCATATTAAATTAAAAAAGTTTTCAGATTTTGCTCTTAGATAAGCTGAATTCTATTCCTGACCTAATCGAAACTCGAACATCGAAAAAATTTATAAGGCGTTTTTTGTTGAGAAATTAATTCCGCATAAATATTAATGACTGTATGATTTTTGAAATAGGACATTAGTATATCAAACTCACTTAAATATATCGAAATAACCAACTCAAATGTATCACTTTTAATACTAAAATGTTTGAGATTTTCTTTTAGCAGACGAAAATATTCGTTTAGGATAAAATCAGCATTTTGAACTTGATAATAAGGCAAATTGTAATATGGAACTGAACATTAAATTAATAAGTTTATGAAATACATATCAAATGCTTTGTATTTGTGATAGCAGGCTTGTAGACCGATAAGTCAAAAATGACTTATCGCTTTCTACTACGCCAATTTAATAAATTGTCAAAAAAGTCTTATTTTGCTTCGTCATTTTTTAGCCTCCCTTAATTGTTCAAAACGACACCCTTTTACCACCCAGAAATTATAGACTGGGGGTTACTTGGTAGTATTCAAAGTAGCACTAATCCGGGTTGTAAATCTGTCCCAAATTAAACTAATATCCCCTCTGGTTAGGGCTAATAAGAAATAACAGTCCTTAACGGCTAAAACAAAAATTTGGGTGGAATAAATGTGTCATTGACAGATGTTGCATGAATGAGGGGAGAATGGGGCATATCCACCATAATTCTCTGCTAACTTGCCAAATTTATGGGTCACAATGTAAATAACCCATTAACGAAACAATTAACTATCCATGTTTTGTGGCCCCAAAGAGGGCCGATATCACGTTCAATTATTGTTGGAAGATAGTGAATTCAAGGATCGAATAATTAATCCGTCATTTAAGCAGACCCAGATCTGGAGGGCTTTTTGGAAGGCTTCTCTGACTTTTTGTCCTTATCAGTCTTATCCTCAGTGTTCTTCTTCAGGAGGACAGAATGAATGTTAGGAAGAACACCTCCTTGACTGATGGTTACATGTTTCAGCATCATGTTCAACTCCTCATCATTGCGAATCGCCAGCTGAATATGGCGAGGAATGATACGGGATTTTCTGTTGTCATGGGCAGCATTTCCTGCCAATTCCAGAATCTCAGCTGCTAGGTACTCGAGCACAGCAGCTAAATAAACTGGTGCTCCAGCACCGATACGTTCAGAATAGTGACCCCGGCGCAAGAAACGGTGAAGACGACCAACTGGAAAACTCAAACCGGCACGAGCCGACTTGGTCTTCGCCTTCGCTCTCCCAGAAGTTAGAGGTATTTTACCGCGTCCACTCATGGTTTCAGCACTCACTCACAAACTCAATTGATGAACAGTGATGATAGAGATTAACTGGCTTACCCATTCCTTATATATGGACGCTAGCACCGAGTACTTTTTACTCACTTCATTTTGATTGAACAGCCTAAATAATCTCGTTCAGTCATTGGTTCAAAGGCCTGTTAGGAATTGTAATCTTGCTTGCCGTATTGGAACATATTAGATTTTGATTTTTCAAATACAAATTTATCTTTAAAACATAGAAAATCATGCATGATAAAGTCCCATCGCTGGATGAAATCATTTACCTTAGAGCAAGTATTGAGATAAGAAACTTGGCATTTTTTGAAACCGCAGAAGATTCGGTAAAGATGGTGCAACCTCGATAAATCGGTCCCATGGCTGATAATGGTTATATCAAGACTGAATATTGTTTACTCAATATTGACTTTAATGAGTTTAATTAAATGGCCACATTGTTCAATGCTCGATATTTATTGTTTATATTATGTTCGTGGAAATATTCCGCTTTTCCCATTAACTCACTCACAGGATAAAAAGCGTTATTATTTACGCAAAGAACTCCTTAACTTTATAAATGCATCCGTTTCTAACTTATGACTAATAGATGATTCCAGAGGAAGACTTCATTTCTGTTTGATTTATAAAGGCAGTATGATCGATTGACAGTCTCATTTTCCTGTTCTTAGTTGTAACAAAGTACAAATAAATCGAGATGACACTGCAAACCATGGAAATAAATCAACTGGTTAATAAATTGTGGACATAATCTAACCCATGAATATGATAGTCAGTTCATTAATAATAGTCTCATGAAGCCATAAATGACTCAGTGCTTCCTGATTTAATGTAAGACATTTGATGCTTTGACCTCATAATCTGCCTTTTTCCCCCTCTCTTCCGTTTCATACCTTGTTTGACTCGTTTTCAGCTCCTCTTTCCAAATTCTTTCCCATGATCAAAGCCTGTAAAATTTGTGCATTACCATGAGCAACAATAAAAATAATAAGAAATTCTATCTTATCTCTTATCCTTTCTTCAAGAACAAATTCTAATCACCCTTCTGTACTTTGTTTTTACAAATTTTCGAACTTTAGATTTTGATGAGGACTCAATTTTTGTAAATTTTGCTCATTTAAATGAAGGCAATTACGCTACGCTTTAAAAGTTTTCCTTCAGTGGAGAGAGTAGAAGAAATTCTGTTATTGATTTTCGTTGTCAGTCTATTTTAAAAAAAGTTACATCAGTTATAGTATTCGTTAAATATTTATTGGATTTTATACTTAAACCAAAGAACGAATGCCTAAGATTTGATTGAAGACTTCTTTATAAATAAACCAAATAAATGTAACTAACCATATAACCTAATTACTCCTGGTCACTGAAGGGTCTATAGACGTAACGGAATATTTTAAGCTAATTCCATTAAATCAAATGACCCTAGTTAACATGGTAGTAGGGCTGAGTTAGTTTTCATTTTATAAATAATTTAATCTTCGGAGAGAATTCTTACACACCTATGAGAATTTTAACTTTAGACACCAAATAATCATCATTTCGCAACTTTAATAGAAACTGAGAAGCGAATTGATGCTTGCGCGTGTTTGACGTAAATATTGTTTCCTTCATAATTTGATTCTGCATTGTTATTTCTCACTTCCCACTTATCTGATTCTATTTGAAATCCGGATCGGATACTTTAGGTGGGTCCCAGCAAAGTTCATACGATTCATCATTCATGTAATGTGTTATTAATTATTTGATTTCTACGTTTATACCTGGCTGGTAAAGCCGCAAATGAAACAATTGTAGCTGCATTGAATAACCAAGCTGAAATTCATTTATTACGCATATAATTTAATATTGGAAAATTTATTTTCTTCAAAAGACTATTTTTGAGCTATAGGACTTTCCCCTTCTTCCTGGGGTTTAAGTAGTTATATTTTATAGAAGTTCTTTCTTGATTTATGTCCTTGAAGTTGATATAAAAAAATCAGTGGCATGTAATGTGCAAATTAAATAAGACAAAGTTGCAGAAACTAAACCCGTGAAATAAATAAATTGCATTATAAGCTAATCCATACATTTGACAATGTTTACTATTTTTCACGACTGTCATTTTTTTATATTCGAGCACGATTAAATCTAACGGAAATCAGATATATTTAACGATTAAAAACACACAACACTTGCGGTATATCTTAACATTACTAATGAATTAAATTTCAAACGAAAAAAAAACATTCGTGTTTAATTTGGAAAGTTTGGAAGGCTTAGAGATTTCAGATACACTTTCTACCTGTTGTGAGATTGGGCTAAATGAACGTCAGTTGGAAAAAATAAGACAGGATGTAACGAGCTAAAATGAAGAAAGTAGAAGGTAAACGGTTTGTAAAGAATGCTAATTTAATAAGAGAAGAAAATATAAAAGTATAAGGTGGTGAGGTACCTAAGGTAGAATCTGGTTTGGGGAACTGAAAATGGAGAGGAGATGGACAGAAGAACTGGCTGTAAGAGTTAACCGATAGGAGTTGAAGATCAGAGCTGAAATAGGAGTTTGGCCACTGTGAAATGGGAACTATGGCATAGTTGTAAGATTATATCAGGATATGTATTATTAGAGTTGATAAAATCTGTTGAATCGGCTAAAAGACAATGGAAAGTTCTGCCGGGATAAAATCATTGAGATTAAGGAATTAAGTATTAAGAATTTTATCTAACGACCACGTGAGTCTCCCTAAGAATTTGACAGATATGCTGATGCTTGTATGAAAATAAGCTCCTACCGGCAAGCAGTCTAAAAATATAAACTCGGGCACTCTAATAACAACTGAATATTTTACACTGGCAAAATCTTTATTGGTAATTACTTTCTGTTAATATCGATTAACTATACCTGATTTTAAGCGTTAGCCCATATTTTGTATGAGCAATTAAATTCACGCTTTTCCTAAGTGAAACTGTCTTGTAAAACTAATCTGAAAACGATGAAGTAAGCATAGATCCCCTTAAGTCACTTATCATAAGATTCGAAAGAAAGCACATGGATTCTAATACGTTAAACAGAATTATGTATGAATAATATTGAGGTAGAATTATGTTTCATAATAAACAGAACGAGTATACAATTTCTTGCGTCTCGAGGTAAGCAAAAATGACATATCAATTTTGCAAGAGTTGAAGATGCAAGTGAAACCATCACTCAATCTTTAGTTTTAGACGATTTCTTCCCCTCCTGCTATCAGACGAACTTGAACTGCATTAGAACAACGCATATTTAGGAAAGCACAAGCCGTCCGTAGCATTTCGCATTTGAAAAACGAAGTCTACTGGAGTTGAAAAACCAGTGTTCCATGCCTTAATTCTATCTATTTCATCTCAACAGGGTGATTACAAAAATCGCAACTCTCAGAACCAAAGCCCTCTAATTTCACTTTCATTCTTCTTATTTTTAAATTCAAAGCTATTTACTCTTCTGTGGTAAACACAAATTTGAATGCAACCTTCAAACAAAACGGATTTAATTGGATTAATTTAAATATTTTTAGTCCATAAATGTGAATCTTGCTTACGACAACATTTACTAACTAAATTTTTTAGAAAGCCCGTCTCGTCAATTACAACACCAAAATAGTCAGGGTGAAGTCAACCATACTCAAACAAAGTACTGAATACCCAGAAATCACAGTGTGAAACTGATACACAGCTGCAAGCCAGTTGCTTACGTGTCGCAAGGGGGCATCTAAAATTGGTAACTTTCAAGACTGAAACCATCGAACTTGCTTCACTTCTTTAATTAAGTCGATTAGTACCTCTATTTTTATCAAGCAGTTTCATAACAATCAGATGTAGTGTGGCCCTAAAGAGGGCCGTGGGATACGTTCACATGGTTCTAAGAACACAATTTGGTGCTGTCTACTTCCTGGTAAAGACGGAGTACTTGGTCACAGCCTTAGTACCTTCCGAAATCGCATGCCTGGCCAGTTCACCGGGCAATATCAAACGCACAGCTGTCTGAATGTCGTGACTAGTCATAGTCAACTTCTCATTACACCGCGACAGCCTGCTGGCCTCAGTGGCTAGGCGTTCAAAAAGATCATTCACAAAGGAGTTCATGATAGACATAGCTCTCGAGGAAATGCCTGTTTCGGGGTGAATTTGACGCAGCACCTTATGGAGATAAATGTTAAAACTCGTCTTCCTCCTCTTGCTTTTCTTCTTATCAATCGCTTTATGCCCTTTTGTGCTTACAATAGCCTCTTTAGCATGTTTCATTGGTTTACCTTTCGAAGTCATCTCTTCTAAAAATGCAAGAACGAATCCAATCACGAGACAGAACCAATTTTACAATTGATATTTATACTTCCTAAGATGAAAAAGCATAATTTCTCATCCGTTTCTGCTAGCCAATAACCTTTGTCGAAGTGCATGTACCCTAGCTTCATTGGTCATTTAATATCGGAGCTCATATTAATGATTGGCTTTAACTGAATCAGTAACTGAATCTCACCGTACTGAGTTATTAATTTATGCCATATATGATAAAGTTGTGGATCGATTTAAAAATGACATTTTTTTCGCATTTAAAACAGAAATGAAGTAGAAATGAAAAAGGATATAATTAGTACCACGAGTAAAGATTTCACCACTATAAAGGTTGTAATTACGTATTCTAACGCAAATTTTTTCATTAATGTTAACATTCGAAATTGTCATAAAAGAAGGCAAGTATTGGTTAGAGGGATGTGAAAAAGAATTTTTAGATATCTCTACTGGAAATTAAAGGCTTCTCATGAGTTTGAAAGGTAATCAGTACGTTTGTTTCAGTTTTTGAGAACTCTAAATGTTCGTTGTTATTTCAACTCCTCAGTTGCCCACTTGGTAAGCATAACCCTTCTGTACTTTAGTACTGTTAAGGGAACTAGTTATGTTGTCATGGTATATCTGTTCACTAGATGTTGCTCGTCTAGAGTTCACTCAGGCTCAAAGAGACAGATGTACAGTTATCCAAAATCCTTTTATTAGTTTTTAGGAAGTTTATTTTTAGGAGAATATAATTAATGACTGATCCGATGATGAGAGGCTTTGTCCAGACTAACGGTCCAGATACTTAATTTAGAATATTAATTTAATGGAAGCTACCTAGCGTGTATTGCTCATCTTTCAAAATTACATCAACTCTGCGGTTTTATGTCGATGGCTTCTTATCAGTTATTACATTATTTTAAGACCCTTATATGCCAGATGCCAGAAATCATAATCTTTGAAACAGTAAACTTTAGTCACTCAAATATTATTTTCTCTTATTCTAGTTTTTCTATCCCCTTTAGAGCTCATCTGTTAATAACTAAATTACACCTCTCCAATTCGTTTCACTTCCGTTGATTCCTACATTTTAATATCACGCCAAAAGTAATACAAAGCAAAATCAAAGGGAGTAGGTTGCCTTAAAATCTGTCTTTTTATATAATTGCCAGTTTGGGCTGAAAAATTGAGAATTTGCTATTGGATAAGTTTTAAGATAATTAAGTTGTTTATTTATTTCGATCATGTAGTTCAATTCAAAATCTGTCAAATATGCGCGCTTTCCTTAAAAATTTTAAACTTTTCACGCTAATATAATAAAATACTTAGATAAAAATATTCTATATTTGTGGTTTGCCTGAAAATGCGATGCTCTTGAGAATAATCATGACTTGAAGTGACAGTGTAAACAAATAACTTTTCGTATTTGGTATGTTCACATTTTAGACAACTTAATCACCAATAAGAAATATGCGAATGAAATCTAATCTTGATATCTTGATTAATCCGCAAAATATGCATCCAACTGATTAACTAACTGTCCCCCAAGATCGAATGAAAGTATGTGCGAAATTGAGTTGTTTGCTTTTATGAGCCATTTTAAAGTAATTCCCCTTGTCCTAGGGGATAGATTTCAGACCATACTAAATTTTTAAAACAGTTCCTTCTTGATATCCCTATTTACGAAAGTTGAACTTAATTTTGGTAAAATGAGATGGCACTATGCCAATTTGCTTCTTCCAGTCTTATTTTTTATTTATTTATAATCTCTGTTCATTTCACTTTATCTCTTTGCAGTAATTTTACTTCAAATTTTCTTGGTTGATGATTACAACCTTCGAAGTGTTGTAACCTTTGATAACTAAAGGTGCTGAAAAGCAGTGAATGGACGAATCTCTATAAATTTGGAGATTTTGTTCGGACATATTTGAAGAATTTTAAATGATGTGAATATTTTTATAAAATATTTTCAATAAACATTAGTAATAAATTTAAATATCAACCATTCTGAGCTAAGGTAATGTAGGTAGTGATAATTTTAATGTAAGATAATGTAAGAAATATCTTATTTCACCATTTTGAATGTGAAATATGCCGCAAATGTTTGCTAGTGGCAAGCTTAAAACTAATGTGTACTAACAACAATGTGCTTCAAGTCATCTAATGTACGGATGAATTGCGAATGAAAAGACAATTAACATCTTTTAATTTAACATTATTCTGCAGTGTAGTTTCATATTTAAGAGTAAATAATCAATATATGAATCTTAAATTATGAAAATAAATTCAAGGCTGAAGATTCTTAAATTTGAGCATTTTTCTTCCCAAGTTGTAAGCTAAGTGTTCGATTAATTGTTATCTTCAGTTGGGGCAAAAGAATTTACTCAAATAATAACAAATAACAGTGATAATTTGGAGTCTTGAAACTTGTTATAGATTCTCCATATTCGTTCGCAAGTGTTCATGCCGATTTTTCCCTATTACTAATAATAATTACATCGTTGCTATCATGCAGCTTTCCCCTAAAGTGACTGAAATTCCGTTATACTCCCACGATTTTCTTGTGCAAATTCAATTCTGCGTAATTCATAAATGTAAATACACTTTATTGGACATTCCATTCTTCAGCACTCTATTCAATTTTAATCCCTATTTAAAATATAATACATACGAAAATAATTCACAAACTGACGAATATTTTTCAAGTGTCTTACTCAATTAATCTTGATGAACGGAAATTCACATTAAAAATAATAACTTAAATGAAGTAACGGTATTGAGAACTGCAAAGCTCCGTAAATTTTGCTCCAAAATGACCAAAATTCTTTTGGGCCTATTATTGATTGAGGACATTAATGATATTTCGATTGATCAAAATTAATTCATAAAATTTGGAATAGGAAATCTAAGCTGATACAAGTTCCTTCTTTAAGTTAGAATTTAGTTCACGTATTTTCAAGGTTGAAAATTTTGCAAACCAGTTATTACGTGTTTGATTAAATAGGAAGCGTACAGCATAGAACACAAAAATTTAAGAGATTTGGTTACATTTTATATTAGCTAGGATTTGCAATCTTTAAAAATTCTTTCGCTTGTAGTGTTATAAAATATATTTTCCCAGACCGTCCAGTCAGGCTCTTTTAAAAATCATTTTCTATTATCTAGAGTATACCATTTGAATTATTAGCTATTTCAAAGCCCCATAGTATTAACCAGCGTTAATAAATCCAGCGAGATTTCTATTAGAAACAGATTTTTCGACTCTTCTATCTCCATCCAATAAATTTATTTCATATTTTTTCTGAAAGCATTTCCTACCCATGAATCAGAATTATGGTTCAGTCTTTGATAAAGCGATATATCTCCAAAACCCCAAAAAGCTGAATTTTTCTATTTACCTTGAGTTTTAGATTTCTTGAGATTAGAAGTCAGATGCAAAATTTAAGAAAAACAATATCTAAATCTCACTTAATTTGGCCGAACTACGTTCAGAAATTTTCCGATTATTGATTACATTAAAAAATATTTTAATTCTGACTATCGATCTGAGAAAAAAATGTCAACTTTTCAAAATTGAAAAATCATTTAACTGAATTTCCTAAAATAATATATAAAATCGGATTTTAAATAATTTTAAATAGGAATGAAAATAGGTAGAAGTATAATAATTAATAGAACGGAAATGGAAACAGTAAATAGAAATGCCGCTAAAAAACGAAAACATGATTTGATTAAGAGTGCTGCAACTTAGGATCTTTACTATCACAAATAATGAATACTCATATTTTCCCCAAATTTTATATAATATTATTTAGTTTTAATTGTGTATTACATATTGAAATTATTCAAGATTTAATTCCTCTTAAAATATTTAATATATTATGGCTTCAACTAACAAAAAATGAAATAAAGACTCCTATCCAATATGTGTTTCTAGCAATAACAAAATCAGGGTCCAAGAAGCAAATAAGTTTAGATGAATTCAAATGTTTACTGTCTATGTTAAAATCGCGTTTGTTTTTAATATCTCTTAGCTGTTAGAATAAAAATCAACGAGTTTATAAGCATCGGATATCGTGGACAAGAAGGTACTCAGAAGTCCGGCGGAAAAATCATGAAATTAGACAGAATATGAAGCAGTGAACCTACCAATTAGGCAAATAATGTGCAATCTATTTTTAACAATTAAATTTACAAGGCACTTTGATACTCTGATTTTATTCCGAGACTGCTCATTTCCCTTCTCTTCCCTCCACCTCTTATTGTACTATTTGCTGTAGCCGAAGTTAATTTGCTTTCCAATGGTGAAAAAATAAAAAATCTGCCATGTTGAATTCAACTATGCGAGCAGGAGTAAGATTGCTTATTCATATTAAAGCATAGGTTTGAGAAATAGAATGCTCCATTGCATGCTAGGCCGAAATTTAGCCTATATAGATTTGCTAAACTCAACCAATTTCAGGTCTGCATTCTTTTCTATCATGCAAATTTGAAATCATTTATAAAATACGGAATCGCGGGGCGAATATCATTGGAAGTAAATCTCTCCACCATAAAAACAGCATTTAAACACATTAAAGCTAAGCTTCCAGCAAGCGGAATCCTGAAGTTGTGATAGCATAGATGCAATAATCGCAAATGGAGCTATACTTATGGTCTAAATACCGAAATCTCAAATACTCACTTTCATTATTTTACGTCCTTCTGCTTGATTATCATTTTTAGCACAAATATTTATTGCACTGATAACTAACGCCGCCAAATGTATATGATGTGTATCCGTTTGAAACTCCTAAAGAAACTTTCTCGAATTAAATTTCCATGAACTGTATATGCTTGATCATGTCTAGGATTTTGGAGCTAGTGTTTTTAAACAGCTTGTCAATAACCAAAACCGGTAGACCTTATCGCCACATGCACATCAGTATGTCTTTAGGACTCCGAAATTTATCTTCAGTTCCACTCTAACACTCCTATTCCAGTGACTCATCTACTTGACTTCCTCCACTTGAACTCCCACGGTATGTTTCCACAGTCTGCTAACTTCTCAATGTCGTTTCTCCTACTATCTTCTGTGTACGGCACCAAAGCTTCCTCTCCATCCTTACTAATCCTGTTGCTTGTTTTACTCTGCCTTGTTAAAAATTGCTGCTGTTTTACTAGTCAGAACTAAATTAGTCGATCAACAAATTCTGAATATTGTTGACGATCTCCGAGTTTGGGGATCAAGCAATTAGGCAAACTTACTCGCCACGAAAATATTCTAATTAAACTAACCCCTGCGTAAACTTTGAAGCTGTTAAGTCACTAACATACATTATGCAGTAACAGCTGCGATGATTGCATCTTTGAACACATCACAATGTTGTAAGAAATATAACAGCCAAAAGTAAGGTGGCCCTAAAGAGGGCCGTTGGAGCGTGTTACAATTATCCTTCACAGCGACAGTCAAAAGATCTAGCCACCAAAACCGTAGAGAGTACGGCCCTGGCGTTTAAGGGCATAGACCACATCCATTGCGGTAACAGTCTTTCGCTTAGCGTGTTCAGTGTAGGTGACAGCATCTCTGATAACATTCTCAAGAAACACCTTGAGGACGCCACGAGTCTCCTCGTAGATTAGACCAGAAATGCGTTTGACACCTCCTCGACGTGCCAGACGACGAATGGCAGGCTTCGTGATGCCTTGGATGTTATCTCGCAGCACCTTCCTATGACGCTTAGCGCCTCCTTTTCCGAGACCTTTAGCACCTTTTCCTCTCCCAGACATTGTTGAATATGTTCACACTTGAAATACAGAACTGGATCACAACAACTCCGTTATGCTCAACCCACCCAAACTACTCCGTTTATATAGTACAACCGTTTTGATGTGCGCTCTGCACGCACCAGTCAAAATGCGGCCTTTGCTCAGACAAACGAATTGAGTATTTGTGAGCTAAACCTGTCGAGTAAGTTTGATTCGTATTTATTTTATTAATTTTGTGGTATTTATTAAAATTCTCGTAGTATTAAGACAATTCAATATTGGAGCATCATAATTACCCGTCTATTCGTAAGGCTAGCATAAACTAAGACACATTCTATTAAAATTACGCCTGTCGCTTATTATTATTATTTATTGCCAATTTAAATCATTTTAGTGTTATATAAATGTCTTTTGTTCCATTCTTAATTTCTTTTTAATCTTTAAAAAAACACAAAGAAGATAAATTTCTTATATTTGACCAGGCAGAGTTAATTAAATGATTTAAAATGTTTGGCTACATAATTTACGTATATCTTTGAAGTTTGATCAGCTACATTATCAAGATATCCAGGTCGTATATGTTCGACACTTTAACTACAATTTTTAAACTAACTGGTATTCGGATACCCTTATTCATACATTCACTCAAACTGACTTTTATTCATGATCAAATATTCCTTTAAGTAACTTCACTGGTTCTGAATCGCTGGCATTGAAAGAGCAATCTCCTCTTTGGGTGTCCATTGCTGAAGGGTGTTCCAATTACTGATAGTCTCTGAATTCTCAACCTAAGACATTGCATAGCACGCTGGATTAGCCCTAATCACGTCAGTTGGATTAGATATGTATTGGACAACCGTAACTGAATAAGAGGGGAGGACTGAAAAGTTGACAGTGAAATTAGGCATTGGTAGAGAAAATAATCAAGGTTAGTTTAGCATGAATGGAGATAAAATTATAAATGAAAATTAAAAATAAATTTTTAATTGTCATATATAATGCAGATAACTCACTAAAGAAGTGAGGAAAGAGTGATTGTATATAAAACCATTATATAGGTTGAAGTGGGGAGTTACTTCGTAATCATGTTGAATGTGGAGAATTGTATTCTATAACTACATGCATCATATTTGAAAATGAGAAATCAATCATCACTTTAGCGTGTGAAATAAATTACAAGACACGACAGCTAAATATGTTCAATTAATAAAAAAAAAGAATAGTATATGTGGACACATTCTTTGTTGTGCCAACTGCAGAGTTAAGTAGCGCTAATTCAAAGAAAAGTATATTTTTATGAGCCGGAAAAAGTTAGGCTAGATATCTCCTCATCAAATTTATGATCACTTTAAGACTGACAGGATGCAAGAGCCTTTCTTGAGTAAGAAGCCCAAGATTTGGGTTGGGCAGACGTGTATTGGACGCGTGGGGAAGAATGGGAGGGGAAAAGGGGGAAGGAGTAGGAAGAGGAATTGGAAGGGAAAAGGGAGGCGTTAGTACTGAGTTAGAATAATCCGGATTGTGAGGAACAGGCTATTGACCGATTTTTTGCTTTTTTTCATTTATGAGCAACTGATTCGGTAAGCGCAGAGTACATAGAGAGAGTGAGTCAGGGTGCGCAGGTACAACAAGATCTTAACTTACTCCAACGTACTTCTATTCAGTCAAACCATTATTCAATCATATAAACTTATTTGGATCCTAATAAAACAAGTGATATTAAAAACCTCAAATACTTCTAACGTAATTATACGATATTTTGTAAAAACTCATATTTGGCAGACTTCAAAATTAGATACAATTGGAATTTAGCGTCTTTAAATATTTCAAGTCAACAAAATATCAAAGAACGAAGATGGGAGATTTGCTAGATTTCTACTCCCTGTACTAAATACAATATTAATAGCCACAGCTCCCCTATCAAACTCATTAATTTGATACGATTTGTGGAGTTGAAAATGCTTAACTTTATTCTTTTTAATGTTCTTCCACACGTCTGAATGCATTTATAAATCCTTGTTTATATTAACAAGGGTTACCCAAATTCCTTTGGAAGTGCTTGTTTTTAGTGTCGATTTTCTACTGAACACAAATCTGTTTCGTCATCCCTATCTTTCAAGATAACAGAAATTTGAATAATGTCATGCAGTAATTCTAATTCATGTGCTTCGGAGAGCTCTTCCATATTTGTGTGCTATTTCTACATCCGTAGCATTTTACTGTGTAGTTCCATTCCTGAGTTTGATTCATTAAACTAAACAATCCAATTTAGTGCTGGTGCCATTAAAATTAAGACACGGACCATCATTGATCTGACCTCTTTTCAAGATTCTAAATTTGATTTACATTTGTCACAACTGTACGATCTACAAGTCTGACATTCCCATTTCAGATAAGAGAGAAGAAAGTGGAAGAAGACACAAATCAGTAAAGCATAAAACCAATGAAACTATGATTTAGAAACATGAAAAAGGGCCAACGATGTAATGTACTGTATTTATGGAAAATATAATGAACATTATTAATAAAAATACCTCTTCTCAAGAGGAGGTATTAAATAAATATTTTTCCCACGTTTAAGTAATATTTGCGCCTTAGCATATAACTTGTCAGAAAAATGCTAAGCTATTTTTCTAGATAGGTTCGGTTTATAAATGAAGAGGCAGAAACATTTTAATGAAACATTACAAAGAGAGAGAGAGAAAAGTAAACCAGCGATTTCCTTCTTAATTTGATAAAATTAAAAGACTCAGTATCAAAGGCATATCAGAAATAGCTTTACGAACATTTTTTCGTACATTCAAGTTACGCAAAACATCGTGAGACTGTAACGGAGAGCGTAGGTATATTTTTTCTGATTAACCATTAGCACGCATAACCATTCCGAAGGAATGATAGTTCTCTGCTAAATAAACGTAATCATGTCGAATGCTAAAACGAGGTTTCCTGTGTATTTTTAAAAGCATAATCAACGTGATACGTTCTAAGTTGCGGTATAACAGTAAACATCACATTGATTTCATCATCGCTGATTCGAAATATTTTTCCGAATTATTAATTTTGTACTCCTCCTCACCTTGACACTCACACAGTCTACTAATCTGACGAATTCGATCTCGAAACTGATTTTCACACCTTGAATTTGATGATAAAGAGCCAGAATGGTCTGAGAACCCACCACTTTCAATACTAATTATTATGCTTTTATCATTACTGCCCACAGTAAAAAAATTTCAATTTTTAATTGTGATAGACAAATGACATCGAAAAATCGTAAGTCCAACAAATGACCAATGGGAGGAAATAAAAAAGATACAGAGAGCAACATGGAGTCTTTCTTCACTTAGTTTTTAGACTCGAGTTGCACGATATTTAATAAATGGGCAGCCCACATTCCAAAATTCAAATTTCACTATTCGTCCCCTGAATTGTGACACAGGTTTATTTACGATGTTCAGTGCTTATGGACTGGTATTATTAATTCAAATGGATCAATCTTGTCGAATAATTTCACTTTCTCTTCCAATAATTGATAAGGCAAATAATCTTACATGATATTCCACTTCTTACATTTATGAAATAGCAGAGATTTTGTAGCTAAAATTTTTAATTTAGCAGAGCTTCACTCAAGGAATTTTAACCATATTAGTGAAAAGGAATATATGGTTAATCTGTTTTAAAAAGTCACAGATGTAAAAGAGCCATATAACCTTATAGTTACTCGTTGATTAATCATCATTCTCAACTTATACTCTTCGCATTTGATCTGCTTACTTTACATCCTTCTACGTTATATATCAAATTTCTCTTTTTTTCACTTGACATAGCCGAAAAATTAGCAATCCCGAATAAGCCGTAAAATGATATTATTATTACAGTAGCTTCCACTTTGTTGCCGACAGTGCAGGGCAAAGAAACCTTTTTAATATCCTCGTTTTCACAAACTTCTGGTTTTGCAACCAAGAGACGAGTAAATTTGATGATGATAATAGGAGCATTCACCAAGGTCACAATTGATCAGACGTAGATGGAAGAAGGGAGGAAGATTTGCTGTTCAGTTACTAAGGGAACAAATTAGCTCATAGGTTTAATGGATATATTTGACATGATTAAAAAGTTAATCAATTATTGCTTTAACGATTTTACCAGTGCCGTGATAGCAATCCCAGGTACAACTATAGAAAGTCAGTAATTGACAATTCAGTGCAAGAGGAATGAAGCTTGTAAGCTTTATTCAAGAGGACTGAAAATATTCGATTTTATTTACTAAGAGAAGGAGATAGAGACTGTTGTATGTGCTAGCTGAAGACTGTAAAGAAAATTAAAAAATAAAGTCAGGACAAGGCAATAAACTGTTTAATGGTGGAAGAATGAGTCATAGTTTAGGCAGAGTGGTGGATATTTTTATCTGTATCAAATCGATTAGCGAAAGCTGGAAATTAGTCAGCAGTATATAGGTTGTAAGATCACAACAATGTAATCATACATTCAATTCCCAACTGAATGGGTCATGTTCAGCCTAGCTTGGGTTTAAAAAGTGTTATTTGATTTTAGTTGAATGTATTAAGGGCACAATCTTACAAAAGCTGGCCAAGGGAATCTCGCGCGCTAGAACATTCGGAAAGGTGCCACGTGTTACTGATGGCTTATAGAGCAAGAGCGGATGTGTGTGCAGAGGCCCTCCAACTAATCAGCGATCAACATTCGTGCTATATAGTGTTAATTATGCTCAAATATTGGGTATTTATGCAGTGAAACTCTCTTCACATGATACTTTCCGTATTCTCGTAACTTTTGACGGGGATGTAGAGGGGAAATTATGCTAGAGGATTCTGCTTGAGGCTAGTTGTACTTGTCTGCAGCTTAGAGAATTACAAAGGTTTAGTCAAAGGCTTATTTGTGTATTATCCGCTACAAATATTAATCTGTCTCAAAAATGTACTGTTCATGGCAATTTGAATCATTAACGTTTTAACGAGGAAGTGATTTTATTTCACTTAAAATCATTGAAAAACTGTGTATTACATTCCAACTTTTACCCTTATTGTGCATACGCTCCGTTTCGTACTATCTCAGTTTTATCCCACTCATTTACATTGTTGGCTTTCTCAAATGAATTTTCTTATATTTGAGAGTGAAGAGATCGGATACTTGTAGCCTTTTAAGAAGACCCTTAAATTTTCCCTATCAATTTCCGCAAAATTCTACATTTGATAACTGAGTTCTATTCAGCAGCAGTTACCTAATTGAGTTTCAAATTTAAAAAAAACTTTTTTGGTGGAATTAGCATTTAGATTTATTAAATTTAAATTAGTGTATTTCGGAAATCGCCATACTAACAAATGCTTTCAGCTGGTTTTTCTTATAGAATAACACTTTTTGTGCTCGGACAACAGTGTAAACTTAAGGTAAAAACCATCACTAATATAATGTAATATTAAATGCCTGCTTAGGTGATGCTATGGCCGCAATTGCTCAGACTCAGTAAATGGAAAGGAAAAAAATTGGAAATCGAAAACGGTATTTTAGCAAGAAATACAATTGATTTCCATGCTAGGCAAAGTGTATCAGCGGTAGGATCGCATATTCCGGCATATGGCGTGGAAAACCAATAACTGATAATCCAGTGCACGCGGAGTTCTGCTCTAATGAATTGAAAACACTCTAATAGGCTTCTTAATAAATAATAATAATGATACAGCAGAAATTAGGAAGTAAATTTAAGACTGGTGTATATTCAATGTTAACTGTTTCAGCAATCTATTTGTCCACTTGTCTAACCCCAGAAAAACTAAATTTCGATTTGTTCAAACCGCAATGTATGCTTGTTTTCCTCAAGTAACTTTATTTTATTCAGCATAGTAGATTTTATTTCTGTTTTTTGCCAGATTTAAACTCCTTTAACAAACTATCTACGAGAAAAGGCCTTCTTTAGACTCTCCTAAGGTAATTGTTTACTTCAAATTCTCTTTCTGTCTTGTTTGTGGCGAGTTAGAAAATAAAATTAATATGTTTCTCTTCACTTCTCCCGAGTCATGGTTAATTACCTATAACTTTACGGGCAGTAAAACGTTTGTGTGTATAATTTGGCAACTGCAACTAGTTCATTTACTTAAAGATCGTATTGAGTGTACGAATTGGACAATGGGATGCATAGCAAATAAAAATGCACTCCACTATGTAGAATGTCAGACCGGCTCTTTCTTTTCTCTTTTCTGCTCCCGTCTCAGTGGCTTTGTTTTAGACTTTTATTCTATCATCTTATGATACAATTTCAATTCGAAGAATTACAATGAAGACATTTAAGGGAGTATTACCTGCATTTATGTAATAAACAATATAAATATTTCAGTTAACATTTGAAATTTCTAGGTTTATATCCTTGAGATAGAATATATTTCACTGTCAGTGAGATACAAAATGTTCATTCTATTCTCTATATTTTTGATGCTCTTCATTCACGCTGAGAAGAGCGATATCTTAATAAGGTTATCTACCTCACATTGTCAATTTCTAAGCTCCGGTCTTCTCCCTAAAAATATCAAATTTAAAATACCCTACCGACATTAACCCATGTGAAGTGGACGAGTCTCTTAATTCATTCTCCGGGGTAACCATCCTTGAGCATCCTGCGCATTAGCCGAGACATACGAACCTCTGAAGCATATCTTGAAGTCTAGGCTGTAGAACGCCAAATCATGAAATAACAAATCATACCCATTAAGTAAATAGTGAATAATCTGATAAATCTTGAATTCAGACGAAGTAAAACTCGTCTGATTCTGATTGCTCTATAACGCTGTTTTCTGACTACGATATCGTTTGTATCAGAGGCTGTCTATATTACACCATATTTTTATTTGTCCTTAATATTCGTCGAATTTAATCCCGATTTCCTTATCCTTTATCTTTAACATGGATATATATGCAAAACTTCGACAAATTCATTGATAGGATAAATAGATTTGACTTCATTAATACTTAACGCCTAAAGCTTCAATCTACTCAGTATTGCCGTAAATTATGTTAAAACTTAGCATTTGGTTATAAATTTAGTTACTTCTAAGTTCTAATTCATCTACTATTCAAGCCATAACTTCTTAATTACAGATTCCCACCACAATGCCTGAATTCACTCACATCCGAAAAAATTAATAGAAATGAAGGAATTCAAATAAACATTTTTGATAAGACAATTAGTCACTGCTTTTAAATAGATCGAGGTATAACAATTATGCAATTACGTTATTTAATATAAAGTGAAATTATTTAAAGACGCATATGATAATAATGAGCAATTATTCGCTTCTTGTTTACTCAGTCAAAAGTTTTATTCCTTCGAAAACCGCCCGTTAGGCCAATTTACTGCACAATACGGAGCATGTAGATGTTTGAAGTTTACGAGTGAAAATGTTTTTTCCCTGTTCTATCGAACAAAACTCTCCCTTCAGAGGTAATTCGCTCATAAATATCACACGCACAGGAATTCATCAGTGACATGTCTTTTGGAAGGTGTCAATTTCTGCACAAACTTGTTGCAGCATTTTGTAAGTGTAATTTTGAAAGACTCATTCCTTTTTTATTCATGCTTGGTTTGATCCTTCTTCGACAATCAAATTTTCATTTCCTTGTTAAAAATCTCTGATGAAACGATGAAAAGTAACAAAAAATAACACCACGACTCGTTAGCGAATGTCGTTTGATTACCTTTTCCGCATTTCATTTAAATTTTAATTTGAATAAACCTATTTAGTAGTTTAGCAACAATGATGATTGGAAATATTTAACCAGGAAATGGAAAACAAAAATACGATTAGGTATTTCATAACTGCGATTATTCAAATTCGGAAAAATTCCAGAAATTTGAAGCATAAATCATTCATACCCATCAGTATCCGGTTAGCACGAAAATAATCACTGGCGTGATTTATTTGCATTTAAGAAAAGTTATAATATTCTGTCCAAAAGGGATAAAAATTAGGCTTTTGAAAGCAACACTTATATAATAATTGCCTTCCTTAGAATACAATTTGTAATATGATACACAGAATCGGGTGATATGCTATCTTAAAAATGCAAGTATTTTGTTCTTTGGTTGATTTAAGAGACACCATAAAAGATCAGAACTGCTTCAATGTGTGTTATGTTTACACATTTAGGGGAAACTTGTTTCATCCTAAATCACGTATTATTAAACATCTAGCCAAATTCGTAAAAAAATCTTGTGATTAGTAATTGAATTAATCTGTAGATCAGTAAAATATCAAAAGTTGCGAATTTGCAATGTTCATTTATTATTTGGTACGTTAAATCATCTCATGACATGAAAATGCACAATGTGGTATGATAAAATTAGCTTTTTAAATTGTTCGTTTATCTTTATCACATAGTGTTTACCTATAAGAGCGAATATACGAATACGCCGTACTATTATTTCTTTGTTGAGGTTTGTGTTTCTATGCCTGTAATTGGTTAATTTTGTAAGAAATCTCTTTTTGCACAAATATATTTGATAATGCATTAATTAATATTTTTAAAGTATTGTGAAATTAATTTCATTTTACTCTTCATAACTAGAATTGCAAAATAATATCTAAAGCAAGCCATTTTTTATTTTGCGAATAGCGGAACCATGCTTCACAAAATAAAGTTTAGGATTTTGCACATTACAAGTCAGGATGATCAGTTTCCTGCTCGAGAGTTGAATCATATCTCACCTAGCACTAAAGGGTGGAGAAGTGCCAAAAACTGTCCATATCCGCAGCAAATTGTTGTCGAGTTGGAAAGGCCCTCAAGAATCCGGAAAATACAAATTCTTTCCCATCAGTATTTGATTGGTATGTTTTTTATGATTTCATAACTTGCAAATCTGGCAGCTTCAAAGGTGGAATTTTTCGTTGGAGATTCTTATGGAAATGATACATTTAATATGGATACCTCCACATTTCAAAGGCTTGGGTATGAATTGCCTTTTTCTTATTTGTAATATTTTTCAGACATGTTGAGCTTTCGAACAATGAGGCAACCAACTTTAAAGCGAGAGAGCTTAAATCTGTCCATATTGATGCGAAAGGAACATATTTTCAAATATTTCTTTACAAAAATTTTGCCAATACTGAAAATCCTTACAATCAAATTAGCATTATAGCTCTGAATTTTATTGGAGATATGGAGAATTTATTGCCTAGTAATGTGAACTTAAATGCATTTTCAGCTGATAGGTACGTCTACATTTTTTCCCAGTTGGATACTTTTTAGTGTTAAAAACATCTCCCCATTGGATGATCTTGCATTTGATATATACCAGGATCCCCAATTAAGCGATGTAATTCGACAATTGGAGCATCATAAATTAGAATATGCACGTCGTAAGTAAAAAAATATTTATAAAATATTATATGCATAATTCACTTATTGTGACAATTTTTTCTTTTAGAAGAAAATTTTGATATGGCGAAGAAGACTCGGGATGCCATTCGATATATTCAAAATGTGAGTCCGTTTTTCTTTTGTATTTTAAGAAATGCCCTTTTTATCTCCTATTAAGATTGAATCAGTAACCACTTCGGTTTATCCTCGAGACTATTGAACAGAAAGACTTGGGCTTGATTAATAATAGTGATAATAACCGGGGATGAAAAACCCGAACTCCTTACTCTTTATTTACTAAGAGCGAAATGATGCATAATCTGAAGTAGGCATAAATATCTGTGAATGATTGAGGACATAATGGAGGTACATACAGTCTCTTGATAATTCTCCCATCAAACCCTGCTATCATTCCGCCCATTTGAACATCAAACAAATATAATATATGGGAAATAACTTTCACCTGTAGATCAAAAGGGATGGTTATTCCGTTCTCTTTCATACCTCCTATTTTGTCTTGTTTTTTCTTATTACTCACGGCGAAGCATAAACATACGTTTAACATTGATTCATTTCAAAGCATCCGAAAGCGCGTGAATAAGAAGGAAGCATCAGTTTTAACGAGAGAAAATGAAGAGAACATGAGTGAGCTTTGGGGAACCACAAGATTTCCATTTCTTCTGAATTCCAGAATCATCATGCTATGTACTTTCACATCGAATTTTCGATTTAATGTTTATCTCAGCTTATTAGTTTTGTTCTTCGTAAAGAAAAGTCGATAAGGTATGGCTTCATGTGATTTTACGTCCACTCCTTTTTCTACTGAACAAGGGAGTCTGTTATTTGGTGAACCATCTTTGCAGATTTGTGGTGATCGGTCCACCAATATCCTCTTATCATTTTTTGGGAATAGTCCATAGCAAGGTTTCTTAAAGGAAGTTTTCAGCTGTCCTCCAGCATTATTTGTGATTTATTTCCTAATTTTTTTCACTTGGTCACAACTTAAATGTATATGCGTTCTTTGACCATTTAACTAATATGTGGGTTCGCATTAGTCCCGGTTTAGACGCATTATAAACTGGATGCTACTAAATTGGATATCAGCGACATAACTATCAAGTGAATATTCTCCTCAGCACTCGAGAAATTCTGATTGAAACAAAGACGATTGAAGGAGAAATTCGTCAGTTTGACAGTCTTAGTAATTCCCAAATGTATTAGCAACTGGACGTACACGGGTTTTATTTGAGTCCATGTTAACAAATCCAACCGTATTCTTAATAATAATTTCGGTATTAAAACAACATCATTAATACTGCTATTTTATTATGGCTTTTTTCAAGGCAAGTGAAAAGATCTGCCGCCTAGAATTCGAGAAACAAGAAGCTGCAAAAATCGAGAATTACGAAGAAGCCAAGGAGAAGAAGGAGCAGATCCATCAAATTCGTGAAGAAATGGCTCGAAATATTGATCTAGATGCCTTACTCAGTGCGGGAACGCGTTCTCAACATTACCCTAGATCTATTGGGGTAAATTTTGAACATATTATTAAAAGAATCATGCGTCATTCTGGTTAAGGTTTTAATGGACTTACTTAATATTTAGCCACCTCCAAAGTCAATGAGTAAGCTTGAATCATTTTTCTGTTCATCGTTGTTACGCAGTGTTCACTATACACAGAAAATACGGCACTCGCTTTTCTTCTCTTATCTTTATTACTATTAAATTCTCTTTACCTTGTTTTATCATAGCCTCTATGCAGCAAGATAATCTTCGTCATTCAATTGAAAGACAAGATGAATTGGAACACGGTTATGAACGGGATGAACAGGAGGTCGATTCATCGAATTCATCGAGAAGCAGTGGGGGCAGTGCATTTCAACCGCGTCAATGGCATAGCTCGGTGGATGAAAGACCGCTGCCAGCGCTGATGAAGAAACAGTTGAATAATAGTACTCATAGCAGTGGAAGTAGTAATCAGGAGCCATTGGCTGCAGAAGAAAAACCGTCTCCGGAAAAGGATAGTGAAAAGCATAGCCAGGAATTGTCTGAGGCTATGCTGCGACAAGCGGGAACTGCTATTGATGTCGTTGGTCTTCCTTTAGTAAGTTATCAATCTTTCCATCTAATTCTCATTTCTTATCTGTTATATTTGGCAAGTATAACAGAACAATGTTTTTTAAACCTTCTGGGGACGGGGGGAGGGGGAGTTGGCCTTCCAATTCGGTCTAGATTACATTGTATTGTAGTGCTTATCATCAATATTATTGAGCTAATATCAGACTGCTTCAAAAAAGAATAGATAGAGTAGAGAAATCTTGTTATTTGATATATTCCTATCAGTCTGATTAGATAATTTGTCTAAATGGTTTTCTAAGATGTGCACACCGTGGGGGTAGAGTTTATTCATAGGATAATTAAGACTTTTCATAAACGTGTTCAAAAATCCATATCGACTGCATCGCCGCTAGAGAGAATTGTTTTCTTAAGCCTTTTTTTCCATTGCACTATATTTGTTCGAGAAATAAATATACGCAAAACATACAAAAACATATGATTTTAAATCAATTCTTAAAACTTCTGTTTTAATGAAAGTCAATTTGTTACGAAATAATTGTATATGTTTAGGATGAATCAACAATTTCGTGTTTTATTGTCAGCTGTAGGCATACTTTTAGGGAAGTAATAGTTGGAAACAAGCTCGCCTGCTTCCTGTTAGAACTGTTCTCTGATTGGTATGATGGTACCGCGTTATTATAACCACCCATATTTTGGTTGTGATATGTCTTGGGCCAACAAGAACGATACTGCTCATAAGTTAGAAAAAAGAATCTATCTCAAAACCAAATTGCTTTAAATTTGCTATTAACAGGTACAAATGAACAACTATCGTCCAGTCAGCATCTATCACGCTATTTTTCACCCGATTCATGAATTTAAGTGTTGAAAATCAAATTAAAGACTTGAAGATGGATAGGAAAATAAGTATTAATTTTTCTGCTTTTGAAAATATTGTAACTATACATCGACTTTATTTCTTATTGTTATTATCTTGAGGAATTTCAGTTGTCCATTAACTTAGAGTAGTAAAAGTAAAATATGATGACCACAGGGAAGATAACTTGATTAAATATTTGTGGTTTCGGCGTTAAAGCGTTTAGAAGTCAATAAACGATTCTGATATCTACCTCGTTTTCCTTTGTCCTGGTTGTCTTGACTTTTGTGTCATGGGTTTTGTGTCTAATTAATCCAAAGAAAAGGTCTGACATCGAGGCGTTCAGTGAATAAGTCGATAAAACGTTCACGTCATCGCAGCTTTAGGTTCTAATTTGAAACTGAAATGCGTCGAATTCCAAAATCCATATCATTTAAACACGTTGTCACGCAAAATACGCTTAATCTTTGTTGATCTTAATTTTTTGAAAATCTATCATAGCATATTCTTTGTAAGTGGTGATAAATTGGCGTGTTCTGACTCTGTTCTTTTTAGGTTAAAATGTTTTATAGTCGGTCCTGGAAACTTCGGGAACAAGCTTTGATAGATCTAGAGAAACGAATCTCAAAAGACCCTCTCCCTCCACCTGTTTCAGTGGCAGGCGTTTCCTCTGAATCAGATCCCGTGGGGGAATTACGCTCAACCACTTTCCTTCTCAAAAAGGCTCTTGGCGAACAGGTAAGTCACCAACATAATTTTTCACACGGTTGATCAGCTATTATGTGACACAGGGATAAGTACCAATAGGGTACAAGTCATTTAAAAATGCGTGTCAATAAGCAGCCAATATTAATATGGATTCAAGCATGGACGCACTTAAAGTTCGATCCGTACTTGCACAGGCGTTTTAATACATTGCCTACCATGCAGTTAGGGGAGGACAACCAATAGAAGTTTACGAATGTGAAGATATTAACCAATAGAGGGTCGATATATGCACGGACACACTTAAGTGTAAAGCGATCACACAAAGGTGTTCGAGCTAACACTACACAATCTCTGCGAGCAATTATCAATTAAAACTTTCAAATATTGAATTATTGCATCTCTTTTAGGTCCTGCCTGTCTACCGAAAGGCACTTGAGATGATCCAACCTACCATTGTTGAATTCGGTGAGCGCCATCGCATTGCTAAACCGGAAGTATTCGCTTCCATTGATAAAATCGTACGAATTTTGCTTCAACGCACTGGTGATTCCTCCTTTCGGATTCGGGATATGACCAAAGCTCAGCTGACAGAAATGGGCAAATGGCCCTTTGTAAGTATTCTATGTTGTCCTATTACTTTGCACTATCTGTTATTTTAATGAGCACTTATTGACAAGAAGATGCGCACTAACGTCACTTTGTGGTCTAGTTTCGACAAGGTGTTGGATTTTGGCATGAAATTCTGCGCCCATTTCAACCGACCACTTTGGAAAGGCTGGTTGTGTGCCAGTTAGAGATTGTGAGCGATATCTACGCAGATATGACATCTCCGGATGGTTTAAGTTCGTGTCCTTGTGCGGAAGACTTCATCTCGTTTGCGGTACAGGCTCTTGAGCATAGATCTAACGAGGTAAATCTTGCTGATTACGTTATTTATTAAAAGCGTGATAGAGATTAAAGTGATTACAACTCCTCTTAAGGATACAGATATAAATGTTGGTGATTAAGATTAGGAGATAAGTTCATTGTTCTACCATTTTCAATGTTGATTACTCAAAAATTAAATTTCCGTTTTGATAGACATGCCTTCGGTGTATTAAGCGTGATCTAACTTAGAGTTTATTACAGGACATCTTACAAACAAGTAAAGATAGAATGAAAGGCCATAAAGGTCTGTAAGAATATGAAAGGTCAAAAGATGGACCAACAAGCAAAAAAGGGTAGAGATTTGGAAGAAAACAGCTACCTTGTTATAATGACTATTCTGTCTCAAACAGTAAATGATTGTGGCTGAGTATATTTTGGCTTCTAGCTTCAGGCTAATCCTCTGTATGTCCATATTGGTCTACGTGTTTTCAAGTGCTTCCTTACTGGGAGGTTATCAGTTTAGTATCTTTATAGTTCCTCTGTGGTATCCACACAGTAGCCTAGTAACATTAACGAAAATAACCAAACTCACGTAGTCGCCAACATAGAACTGTGTTGAGAAAAAATAGATTTTATCGGGGAAGTTTTCTGTTGTCATTTGAAGTCTAAGTGTATTACGGACCTAATCGTGCATTTCCTAAGCTTTTTTCATACCGGTTATATGTTCTGTCTCGTCATATCAATTTAATGACCCATTTTTCCTATTGCCAAATATTCGTATTCTGTGTGCTGTATTCCTTCACCTTACGTCTTATTATACCGGTAGCAGGTATAATTCAAAATACTATCATTGGCGTTAACAGCAGTTATATCTCAGACTCTAACACTTTCTGTTAGAGTAAGTTTTATAATCCCAATATGCATTGAAGGCTAGTTGAAATAAAAAGTATTTGACTGTTATGTAGTTTGAAAAGTATGCATTCCATGTATTGTTTGAATATTAAATAAGCAACGGTAGAATAGATGCTATTATGCTCCGGTATGCAGATAATTAAATACATGATGCGCACGAGTAAATACAGTTACTTAATCCAAATGTATGTCATAAAATGGGGTAAATTACGTTATTAGGTATCTACTTTATCATATAGATATAATTATGCGGTGAAGTAATGTGTTTTTCGAAAAGATAATACCATGCTGTAGCGTTCGAGGCATAGAGAGCAAAACTGAGATGTTGCGTTTTGATACTTTTAATTCCACATCCGGTAAGGGAAATAATCAATTTTACTGGCTAATTTTTTTTATAATAGGAGTGGCAGAATGGCAGTTTCTTATAAGAGAGACGCCGGCATACCTTCTTCCTACTCAAGTCAAGTGTTGCTAATGTGTTATTAAACTCACTTTGAGACAGCGACTTGAGCACGAATGGTTTTCTCCTGTCGTTAAGTACATCTTGTCTATCTGTCTAAAATAAAAAATATGATGTAGCCAAGATGTGTTCCTTTTGAGGTCGTTCGGGTCGTCTGTACGTAATTTCCAATTTGTTAACACTTCACTTTTTAAGTAATTATTCCTTTGTGGACGTCTGTTAGCAGAATGACTAATTTGTTTTCATAAATTGGCCATTGTAATAAGATTTAACTTAGTTTCTTACAAAAAGGTAAATCCCCAAAAATAAAGATAAAAAGGAGACAAAGGACTTATTGAGTGCCGTCCAAAGAATAAGAGTAAGAAAAGTGAGTGAAGATTGAGAGTGCTGGAATTAGGTTTTTATACTTAGTTTCAAAAATTAGCCTGTTTTGCATGGTTTGCTAAGTTATTAATTAGTTGCACTTTTATCCGGTTAGAAAGCAAGGGAACAAGCCAAGAATCGATGAGTGGATGCACTTAGAAAACATAAGTGAAATGCGCTGACTTCAATTGGCTAACATGCGCTTGGAAAGTATCATTTTATGAAAGCCTCAACTTCTTTTCTTACTGTTATTTTTTTTCTAGGTCCGAGAGCTTGCAGAAGGCCTAATATTAGCACTCTATCGATCTGAAGACAGAAATCTCGTTCGTCATTTAATGCCTCCAAACGACTGCAAAGCTCAACAGCACCCCCTCTATCGACGAATATTTGCAAAATTCGATAAGATTGATGGTCGCAGCGAGTCGTCTGCCATACTACCACCTACGCGAAATGGTCAAGTTAAAAGAAGGGACGAAGTAATGTGTTCTAATCAAAATATGAGCGTGATAAGTGTTATATCTTAACATATGTAATTCTATATGGATTTATAGGTTCCTCTTTCAAGAGGCTCAAACCAAAATCCCCAACGAAACCAAGGTAGACCAGCTGCGAAAAAACCTACTCCACAGCAAGGGAAATCTCAATCAAAACCAGAAAAATTAGTTCAACCGATGTCGCCAAACGTAACCAATAACAGTGAGCTGGATCTATTGTTGAGTTTGGATAAGACGTGTATCTTTTGTGGGGAACAAAATGATGATTTTACTGAGGAAGCGCTGGATATGCACTATTGGAGAGCCTGTCCTATGCTTCGTCGCTGTCCTAATTGTAAACAGGTTAGTTTTACTTATGGGACCATTTAGTAGTTAATTAAGCCAAAAGATTGCCGCTGGGTCTTAGGTTCAGACAAAATAAGATAATATATCTCAGCATCTTCCTTTGGCTTTCCGTTGCGTTTGTTGAATATAGCTTTCTCTCATTAATTTACTGGGAATTGAATTGGGTATGTTCTTAATTAATCAAGAATTAGGGGCTGTATTCCTGAAAGATGTTTGTTAAGCGTGTTTGTCCTTAGTAATTTGTGACTTGCATAGTACAGTGATATGTCTATGATTCTTAAGTGACTTTCTGTTTCCCGCTAATATTCGTATCACTGGAAGTTGATATTTTCTGTGAATCTGATTCTATGCTTCCGTATTTTAAAGTGTTCCAAAGAGAGATTGATGTACTTAGATTTTTCTACTAAACCTCACTTATTAGTATTAGATTTGACACGGTGCCCAAACAATGCCATAGAACTTCAGAGACTCGAATAATACAGGGAATGTCCTTAATTTTAATGACATACAAGGATAAATTGGTGGTATCCTCGTGCGAATGGTTATAAGCGGGGAACACTTACACACTTCATGTATTTCATACTTTATTCCTCCTTATAAGGGTCATAGAATGTACTCATTGTGAATGAAAAACTTTATACACTGTTCCGAGGACGTCTGGATAATGTAAAAATTTTTAGCGTTCGGCCACTGTAGTTCTCAAAGAAACTTTCTAAGTAGGCTCTTCACACGTCTTGGCTCTGTGACAGTTTAGTCGAAAAGTAGCACTAAATTATGGAATCCAGGGACCAGCTTGCTCAGCAATAAAGTAGCACTAATCCCGGCAGTAAGGCTACTTAAGGAATCTGATCAAATCAGGATTTAGAGCTACCTTCATGCAAGTGCTAATAGGATGCAAAGCTTTTCCTGAGAAGAGAGATTGTAAATTGAAAGGGAGAGGAAAAGACAGAGTGAATGGACTCACGTTCGTGATAAGGGAGTCGACGAATTTTGTGTCTTTGTTCGTCACTGAGCAATCAATAGAAATCACCTGCCAATTAGAACAGCCCAGAGTTGAGTCAGTATTATAGAGTGTTATAGCTTTAGGCCTGATGTTATTGAATAATGTTAGTACTAACGTTTAATAGTCGTAATAGATAATTTGCTCCACGAATATTCCATCTGACTAATTTGATACATCTCTTTTTGATTCTCATAAAGGCAACGGCATTATTTCTTTCATAGGTTGTTGAAATATCTGGATTAACAGAACATCTACTAAACGAATGTCCAGAAGCTGGAAAACTGGGAGGATATCGTCGATGCGAGAGATGTAGTGAGGCTATTCCTAATGCCTCTTTTATCACTCACAACTCGTGTCGATCTGCCCCTAATCCTAACCTTCGATGCCCACTTTGCCATGCCGATTTACCTGACGATATTGTCCCAGAAAGTAATTATGAAGAATCTTGGAGGCAGCACCTTCTGCAAGAATGCAGACAGAATAGTCGAATTGTGCGGCCTACTCAAGGTAACTTTTTACTTAAATCTTATAGCGGAGGCCAGAAAATGGTACATCATTTTGCTGTAATATCAATGACGAGCACCTGGGCCACACCAAAGGAATAAGTCAAGTCACTGTAACATTTCGAAGGTGGCCGGTAAAGCCACCATAATTTACTGATAGAAATATTAAGCTTATATTCAGGTATTTCTTCGTGAGGAGTCTGATTACTGGTATCTCCGTGTAATGATTAGAAACTATGAAGGCGGACCACTATTTTGGAATAGTCTTGACAACGGTTCAGCATCTATCCATTTATCATATATCCATTTTGCTAATGAGAAAATACATGACTAGAGAAATGGAAAGTTGTTGAAGAGGTATGGGTCAAGGAAATTTGAAAACAAGCGCATGATGATTTTTCTTGTTCATTTTGGTGGTATGATGTTGCTTGATATCTTACCGGTCCTCTTTAATAATCTTTTGGTTTGTCTTTTACGGGTTTATGATTCGATCTCTCTGAACAATCTAATTTTGATTTGGGAAAAATGGTAAAGATAAACCACACGCTCCAGTTAATGGATTGATTATAATGTGCGAGGAGTATACATACTATTGAAATTCAATATCAAAATTTGGCAATATTTTGCCTATGGACCTCTGATGTACATCAGTTAATAGCTACCTTAGTGAATAATATTCAATGTGCTAATGTATTAGTGATAATTCAGATATTGTTTTAAGTATCAACCCATTGCTTGTGTTGCTATGCCCAAGAATATTTTCTGTTTTTATGTATTTATGCGTCTTCAGCTGTAAATATATAATGTCACCTCATATGTACTATCTTACAATTTTTTCCCCTTCATCTAGAAAACTCGTTGGCGTCAGTGACTTCCGTATTTCCTGGGAAAAAGGCGGTGGTCAAACGGGTTAATGTGCGTTAAATTGGAAGCTGCTCTCTTGAGTAGACCTTGTAGACCTATATTTTGCGGATCATGGACCTTTCATACCCTGTTTGTTTTCTTTTTCTTATATTCATAAGCCGTAAGATGCAATTTGGTATTACTATTGTAATTTTGCACATAATAAAGTAATTATACTTTATATTAATTCAGGAAGGCAGAATGATAGTGTGAATAATCATTAAATGGAGTGATGCTAAAGAAACACAACTACGTACGATTAAAGAAGAGCACTCGGAATATGGCGAAAAGTAACCTTTAAAAGGTTAGTGTTTCTGCGATATTACTTGTTCCGGATGAAAATGCATTATGATAACAAATGATTAGATCCGCAAGGAAGATTGAAGAAATGAGACGAATTTCTTGTTGGGAAATTATATTTACTTGTGACTAATAAATTAGCTGGGAAGTGATTTAGTGGCTGTTTATCTAACCGTACAGCATTGACGAGATTAAATTTACAGGCTCGAGAGTGGAAATCCGATAACTGATAACGGGGAAGTCAGTTGTGAGGCAGGAGATTTTCGTGTTTGGATATTAGAAGAAAAAAGGATTTGAACAGACGTCATGTTGTGTAATTGCTATAACGTAACCAACTAGGAGTTCGGGTAGTAATCTCGCAGAGCCAACAATCTAGAAAACTCGGTAATATAGCAACTTAACACAGAAGCTAATAATCCACGGCAGTTAAGAAGGCACGTTATAGTTGTAGAGGTAAAGTGCCAATTGTAATTGGAAGCAAGAACACCAAGGAATGCATGGGTCAGGTTATATTGAGTAAGCTCAGTACAGAGTCTCAAAGAAAAATAGGGAACTGAAGGATTGGACAACGAGAGATGTGCCTGGCGAGCTGGGGTCCACCCTGTTCAGTATGTGTGTTTCGTGGGAGGCTATTTATAGTCGACTCTTTGGGCGAGCACACGCATAAGGATATGGTTGTATGCGCGCCTTAATTGGTCGGGACGACTGTAGGAAAAGGAAGGGTCGGTGCAGACAGGGCTGGTTAATAGGGGTGTTGACTAAGCAGTGCCTGCTACTATCATTTGAGGTATGTTTACCTTTTCCGGGTCAATGAGACATAGGCCAGCTGAGAAAACACGATGTTTGTTTAGGGAGTGCTCGGGTCACTGGAATGGTTAAAGGCTTACAGAGATAACTTGTTAGGACAGATAATTAAATTTGGTGATAATTAGGAAAGCTGTAAGATAAAATATTTCAGAAAAGAGGGATTCATCCTACATAGTCAACACGAGTATATTAACGAAACTCGCTCTCAATCGGTATCGGCTTAAACAAATAAGAATAATTATCAAGTGTCTTTTATCGGTGGGGAAATAAAGAAAGAAATTACATCTTTATTAGTAGAGGAAATATTGGGAGCGGGGGAAAATAATTGCCATTTCTTCTAACAGTTTCATTCTCATTATCTGTAGTTGAATAGTCAACAATGA
>CAADRB010000053.1:510717-588694 GCA_900708905.1 Hymenolepis diminuta | reverse complement strand
AGTCATCGCTTTAGCACTGGAACATTTAGCAACGACATGGCACTAGCTAAATGATTGCTTGTATCTTTCTAAAGTCATTAACAAAGAAATAGAAAAAAATACGCAGCCGCTTATTTATTGTTCAGTAACAAAAAATATATTTTTATAGCTGTCAGATATTAATTATTTGTTGTTATAGTATTCTTCTGGTCGGAACACAAGTGGTCAAATCAGTAGCCGTATCCGTATCCTTTGCACAATATTAGACATCTCTATTTTTGCCTTTCTCTGCATTATTTTATATTATAAAATTTTTCTACGCATTCCTCCTACTCGCCATCACTAAATTTCTAATGGGATTGTAAATATAATTTTTCGAGTAAGAATAATTGATTAAATATAAAGCTAACAACGTTAAGCTTTGGATCAAGAAGAATTTGCTGCAATTACTTCTATTGTATTTCCATTGACATCTTTTTTCATTCTGACTGCATTAAACTAATCATTTTAACATTTTCTTTCGTTCTACATGATCAAAATTGATCTAATTTGAGAAAATAATCTTTTATAAAAATAGTTAATATTGAAATACATTTTGCTATTTAAAACTCATCCGAATAGTTTATTTTGTAGATGGAGCTAAGACTTAGCTTCCTAATTATTAAAATGGATCGCACTTAACTGTTTAGGACAGAGTATTAAAATGTATCGCATTAGTTAAACTAATCAGAAGGGAAAACGTAATTATTGATTCGAGTCAGGTGGCGGGGTCAAACGTGTTATCATGCATTCTGCTTTCGATGGTTTGCGATGATTATGCAGGGGTTGGCATAAGAGTATGTCAGTAGGCTATTGTTCTGAAAATATTTGAGAAAAGTTAATACACTGTATCTTTTTTAATTAGCAAAGAAGGTAATACAAAATATGGGGTTCGTACAGTTTCATTTGATGGGTAATTACGGTAGTGAGTTAGGAAATAACATTATTCTTAGAAAGGAAAATCCAACACCAGAGAATTTTAAAATTCCCCTCGGTTTAAATCAAATTATTAAAGCAAAACTATTCATTGCCTAAAAAACCATAGAAAGTCTCAGTCGATACAGCAGGAATGTGACCAGATATCAAACAATCATAGTAATGATTATGAGATTAGGCAAGATTAACTATCTAAGGTACTTCTTTTGAATCTCGTTTCACTTTTCGTTCTATTGTGATCTCAGTCATTTATTAACCAATGATTCATTAGGCTTTCCAATATATTCCCTTTAATTATTCGGATCAGACAATGTGTTTCTTTGATAGCGAAATTTCTTTCAGTGTTTCCTTTATTTTGCTAGATTAGTAAAATTCTATCAACAATCACTGACGATCTTATGTAAACGGTCAGATAAATGTCCCCCTCTGCAATTAAGAAGCTCAGATTTTATTGAATTAGCAATTCAGCAAATTGGTTTAAGAGTTACTATTATGTAAAGTGTGAAATTTGATTATGAGAAATTAGTACACATTTTTCCTAAATGAAATTGATATTTTATCTTATGTTGTCTTCCATTATCGCTAATATAACTAACAAACCTAACATCGCTTTTGTAAGCTGATATGAATTACGTTATACTGTAATAAATTTTTAATTTAACAACTGGAATTTGTGTTTTTCCCTCTCCTTAAGCTGAGACATCGGCTTTTAGATTGTGAAATTACTATAACGTAGCCAACTAGGAGTTTGTGGTAGTAATCTCGCAGAGCCAACAATCTAGAAAACTCGGTAATATAGCAACTTAACGCAGAAGCTAATAACCCACAGCAGTTAAGAAGGCATGTTATAGTCAACACGAGTGTATTAACGAAACTCGTTCTCAATCGGTATCGGCTTAAACAAATAAGAATAATTATTAAGTGTCTTTTATCGGTGGGGAAATGAAGAAAGGAATTACATCTTTATTCATAGAGGAAATATCGGGAGCGGGGGAAAATAATTGTCATTTCTTCTAACAGTATTCTTAAAGTATTCGGTTGGTGAGGTATTCTTGATAAACAAAAATGTTAGCTTTTTTGGTTTATTCTCCGTATCCTAATGTTGGTGTCGAAAGTAATAACGACTAGTAGAAAACGATGTGCAGCGGTAATTATTACTCAAATTATTCATATAGAAATTAATAAATCTTCAAAAGCGGTTATTGTCAACATCAATTTTCTAAGTACATAAAGCAATGAGATTAACAAATGTTGGTCTTGAGCAGATATGTAATGCGTAGCGCGTGTCTATTAAGACGATTTATGACCCGTCGAAAAAGAATATTAGTGGAGATGATAGATAAAAATAGTTAAATTTTTACCTAAACAAGGTACATATTGTCTTCAAAATACTGAAAAATAAATACATTCGTTTATGTGAATTTCTAATTCCAAGATAAATTGCATTTTTCATTGGGAATTTTTTTCTCCAAATAAATGTATGCAAACAATTTTTAAAAATTAATGGCTACTTTGACAGTTTAGGACAACTAATTGTAATTTGATAGCGATAATTTAGAGCTAAATTGTGTCATTTATTTGAATCAATTTTAAGGTCAGTTGAATGCCTAGCTAGCGAGGTCTGTACATATAATAGGTCATGTGTCTCAAATAGCCAATTCGCTTTTTTTTCAGGATGTACAGAACTTCATCATTATTCAGATTTCTCCGACAATTTATACATAAAACCCGATTTTATAACACCGATCACAAACCTGTTTTTAATGAAGTAAATATTCAGATGATTGATAGGCGACTACAAAAGCTATTATTCTCTAAAAGCATTTCCCACTATAATGTATCCGAAGAAGCCTGTGAACAACTTCAAGTTCACGGTCTCAATGCGTTTGAACGTAGACAAGTCGAAGAACCACATTATTTTGATCTTCCTCCATTACGAGGTTCCAACATTAAACAGCATTTTGATTCGATCGCAGCTGACTTGTCTAAACCTTACTTGGAACTTATCAGACTCTTAAAATCCCTTCCCGAAATTCCAATGAAGTGGCAAATGATTCCCGGTTGGACAGCTTACGTGAACGGATCGTTTTTTAAGGTCGATGCTCCATTGGAAGATGTACTTGTGTTCGATACCGAGGTTCTCGTTACTGAAAGCTGTGCTCCTGTCATTGCTGTCGCGGCATCTACAAATGCCTGGTATCTTTGGGTATCACCAAGACTGCTTTCGATAACAAAACCTATGAAAAGCGTCTCTATGGCTGATCTTGTTTCCTTCTACTCAAACCACGCTCATTTTTCTCACCCAAAATGTGTGATTGGTCATTTCGTCAGTTATGATCGTGCCCGAATTATGGAAGAATATCTAACAGAGGTAAGTTATATTTATAGTTGATTGTACTCTAGCCAACTGGTATGCGTTTTGTGGATACTATGTCTCTCCATATCTGTGTATCTGGTCTAACTAGCACACAGAGAAATCTTAAATTAGCTTCGGACAAGCATCTTTACAATAACAAATTGTGGAAGGACTTTGTTGCGGACCACAATTCTAGAAAGGGATCAAGTGATGCTGAGGTTCGTTTCAATCTCCTCATTCTTAAAATAATTTAGTCATTAGATTGGATTAAAGATGCAAGCCTTAACAGTCTGTTAGATGTCTTCAAATTATACTGTCAAAAAGAACCTTACCAGAATAAGGACCTTCGTTCAACTTTTGAAAAGGGAACACGTAAAGATGTAATTGATGACTTTCAAAATCTAGTCACCTACTGTGCGTATGACGTTCAAATGACTTTTGAAACCTTTCAGAATCTCTGGAAACTGTACATAGAAAGGTAGCATTTAATTAATATATTCTTATCGTTAATATTCAGATTCCCTCATCCGGCTACTTTTTATGGTCTTTTGGAGATGGGTAATATGTATCTCCCTATCAACACATCTTGGATTGACTTTCAAGAACGCGCGAATAAAACTTACGACAATTTAAATAATAGTCAAAGAATGCTGCTCCAAAAACTAGCTGAGGATGCTCTAAATCGGCATAATGGTTCTGATAGGAGTTATCAGAAGGACCCCTGGCTTTGGGACCTTGATTGGTCAAAACCTAAGAGACCGGCTAATGTAAATTCCTTTTCATATACCTTAATAAGATTCTCTGGTTAGAAATCTGAAAGTGCTCAGGTATTAGCAAATCTTCCAAAGTAAGTTTACCATTGACACATCGATAATTTTGTCTTTCTCAGGTGGTACAGAGACTTGATTCCAAAACCGATTAAAGATCACTACAAATCAGGGCCTTCTTTGATAACAGCACAAATGAATATCGCTCCAAAGCTACTTCGACTCTGTTGGAAAGGGCTGCCGCTTCATTATGATAATGTAGGATTTTTGATTTTTTCATATTTACCCTCCCAGACATTAAAATGGGGAACTCTAATTCCTGGAAGGGTTCCTAAACCAGTTGGGGATCCACATTATTACATTCAGAAAGTGGTTGATGATTTTCCAAAACGGCAAATTCGTCCCAGTTTCGTGGTGACTAAAACCGCTGCGGCCGGAAGTGAAGAACTCATATTCCCCTTCAAGGAGTATCTCCAATACTGGGAAAAAGTGATTGAGAAACGATTATGTGGACTTGGTCCGAAGAGTGCATTTGAATCTCGTGTAGAACCCGACCCACGAGATGGTCTCTTGTTGGATGAATTACGACGAAGTGTTGAAGTGATGCCACTTGACTTAGATGTTGTGAAACGTATTATCGGCTCGATCAAGGAAATCACTGGTGATCACTCCAATAATCAGGTCAAAATCATGGTTAGTTATGATTGACGTGCGCAGATACGTTCGCACATTGATAAACTAATGGCATTTGAGGTTGTTCCGATTGGCTTATGAGTATATTCTTATCAAAATTTTATGAACTAGATTGGTTCTCAACTCAAACCAAATCTAATCATGTTCATGCTCGGAAAGCACCACCTAAAATCCAGTAAATGTCTATTAATTCTACTTTCAGAAGACCTCGCGACCAATTTACGAAAATTTGGGTGAACTTCAAGTAAAACTTAATTTTTTTCTTATAACACCTGAACGTGTTCATTTTCTCCATTTCATTATGTCTTCTATTATCATAGGTTATGGGTGGTCTATTTTGGCAGAACAAAGATCGTTATGAGTCGGGGAATAAGTCCAAATGGGTTCCCCCAGGTCAAAGAAAGAAACTGCGTCGTACGTCTACTGATACTGTTAATCCGGAGATTCCAACATGTTGGTTCTGTCCGTTGCCTAATGAGGTATATCTGAATCTTTTAATGTAAATATCTCTGCCAATTTTTTGGCCGATAAGCATAATGATACACATCCTTGGCTTTTTATAAAAGTACAGTGCATACTATTTGGTATAGAGATTGTATATCTTTTAGATGGTTAAATTTTTTCTTGAGTAGCAGTATATCCCGCCAGTAGAACTACTTGTAGGGGCCCGACCGACTTCAGCTTTCAAAACTGATAATCTTCTCAAGGACTAACAGGAAACAGTAGTTTTTCCACATCAGAAGACCAAGAGTTGAGTAAAATCGCGAGTGTCTTGGATACCTTCAAGTAATGAGAAAATAAGAACTGTGTGTAGAAGAAATAGAAATTGGAAGAGCGGGGAATAAGCGTCATTGCAGGTTGAGTGAAAAGTGGATTGCGGTAAAGGGAAAAATTTACGATACACTAAGTGGATTTAACTTTTGTGCCCTTCTTTGGTTAGAGGAGCAACAAATAGAAATCAACTGACATTTAAGGCCGAGCAGGCATATGAGTCGACATATTCGTCCGATACAACTTTTGAGACATGTAGAATTTAGCTATTTCCTCTTTCAGAATTTGAGATGTTTCATGCATTCTCGAATGTCGGCTAAGATTGACCATCAAAGCCTTCTACGACATTTTTGAGTACATCTCCATTCGGTAATAACCGAAAGTGGAAGTTTTAGTTTTTATACGGTTTAGAATGATTTTTGTTGAATTCCAAGCATTAATTATGGGTTTTTACGTTAGAATGGATTTGTTGTGCTAGATATCTTTCTGAATATTTTCTTTCTTCCTTCAACAAATATTCTCATATAATTACAGTTGCCAATATTTTGCTTGTTTTACTTTTCCAACTCGAGTCTCTTTGAGACTAGATATCACAACTTTATAAGGTATGGTAAGCTTGTTCATATGTTTTTGCTTCGTACGCTATTTGTTATAGCCGTGTCCTATTTCTTATCCATGGTTTGATAAGCACATTCACTATCTAGATGATTATACATTATTGTTCCTCTAAGTACTGCGCATCTTGTAGTATTCTGAATTATACCCCTTAACAACTTTACTAGTAGTATTTTTACAATTACCACGACACCAAACTAATGTAACGGAAGTCCGGAATTTACACACAAGTACCGTAGGGGCGAATAACGTAGGCAGGTAAGCATAGGTGTGTACTGGTAGGGATTCTAGCGGAGATTAATATATTCTGAGCATTGGTTATCATTAGCCAATACAAAGCCTATGCCCTTAAGTTAAACATTGGTGAGTAGGAATAAAAATTACGCGAAAGATAGCATAACTGGACTATAGACCAATAGTGAGTCGAGAAGGAAAATACATACAAAATTGGATATCTGTTACCATGACGCAACGGCATAGTGAAATTTCACGTGCAGTAATAAAAGCCACAGCACACTGAATACGAATATGTGGGAATGGAGTGATTGGGTCATGTGATCAAGTCCGTAATGGACTAGACTTTATTGAGTTGTGGCAATACTTGTCGTATTTCAAGTTACTTACTTATCAAAATAATTGTTCGAAAACGGGTTATCAGTATAACTGAATTCCTAAGTCACTAACGAAGCTGGTTTTTGAATTGATATTTCTTATCAACTTGGAACCATAAGTAGTCAGTCGGTAAACGCAAGGTTTTCGACATGAGTCGAAGGTAAAGCATTGTCTTTTTTTAATCTCAGGCTGGGACAGGAATGCCAGTGGGCTCGCCGCTGTCAAAGCCCTTCCAAGTTCACATTACAGCTGGTCGACTTCACAGCGCCTCATCGGATGCTGAGGGCGGACTAGATAATACTGCCGATCAAATTCTTCGTGATCGTATTCGGGCCTCCTTTTGGCAGAGCTACTCAAAACGTGTCATGTGAGTTCCTTCATGGTTTGAGTTCATTTCATATAATGTTCTGCCATCTGTGCATATAAGGATGATACACAGCCTAATTTAATTGCATTTTGTTTTCCTAGGACCCAGATGTACGTTTTCATGGAGAAAGATATGCTCCCATCCTCTGTTCAAGCGTAAGTAATGAACTCTTCTTTTACTGAAAGCATTCATTTTTGAATAAATATACGGAAAAGTTCATTACAATAATTAAGATTGAATAAGTACGTAGGCAAATTTTTTGGACCTTCTTAACTCTGACTCATTATGCATTTCTTGTTTCAAATCTATTACAGAACGTTAGAAGAAGCTTTATCAAATGGAAATATCAAACGCTATGGGGCAATAATCCCTCAAGTGATTGCAGCAGGAACGATATCACGACGTGCCGTGGAACCCCTTTGGCTTACTGCCAGTAATGCAGAAGCCGAACGTCTGGGTAGCGAGATAAAGGCGATGGTTCAAGCGCCCCCTGGCTTCTGTCTTGTTGGAGCTGACGTGGACTCTCAGGAAATGTGGATCGCGTCTCTAATTGGTGACTCTGTCGTTGGTTTCCAAGGTAAAGTTATGTTTTGGTATTACCAAAATCGAGACTTGTAGAATCTGGGAGGTTGGCGTTAAAGAAGCATACTTTTAAGGAATGGAAAATTCGATTCTTTTACTCTTTTAATGAGACAAAATCTGCGTAAGTGTAGAGTCTCAGTTTGTTATAAGTGCATATAATAAATCATGAATGGATCTGCATGCACTTTATTAACTATGTTCCTTCCCTGGGTCAGTCTTAGCCAATAAAGGTGGTTGCAAATTTATCTGTGTATTTTTATTTCCTCAATATACAAACAAATCAATTATACGCGTTCTTAAATTAAGCAAGACTACAGTTTAAGATGGATTCATAAAGTAAAATAAACGTCTCATAAATCATGATTATGTAGGAAAATAGTCGTATTACAGACCCGTTTCCTGTGAGATTTATGCCAATTAATTCTAGATCTCAAAAGCACTTTCATAAAATTACAGCTAAACTGGTCTTTATTAAGTGAAAACGAGAAATCCGTGAGGTTGAATTTTAACTATTTGTTCTATGACTTTACTGGCAAATTGGCTAGAATTGGATTGAATTTTATTCTATCTGCGATAATTACTGAGTCTAGACCCCTGAATCGGTGTGTAATTCTTCTAGACTTATTTATTTTCCAGCATACATCCAAACTGCTTGGTCAATACCCAGTCATATCATGCTTCTTAAATATCTTAATTTGGATGAAGATACCAACAAATACGTAAAAGTTACTCGTATACTCAACATGCTTAATATCTGTTCTTTGATTACAGGTGGAACCCCTTACGGCTGGATGACTCTAGAAGGCAGTAAAGCCAAGGGTACCGACCTCCACACAAAAACTGCCAATCTCATCGGTATTAAACGCAGTGAAGCCAAAGTTTTGAACTACGCTCGTCTCTACGGTTCTGGATTGGAGTTCACCAAACATCTTCTTTCAAAATTTCAATCAAATCTAAGAGTATGGGTTCCTTTATCTTTTTTCCATCTGTTTATTTTTTATTTGTAGCAATGGTTACAATATTTCACACACTTTAATTATGCAATAATTAACCCTAATGTCGTTGTACTCGTCTGCCAGTTACAAGTTCGGTTTCCACGACCGCATAATTAGTGACGCGATCGATTCTACCGTTTAAAATTTATCGAGAGGAATGAGAGGATTTGAATTTAAAAAGCTTCAAAAAGCCAAGATGAATTATGTTCCTACAACGCCCTTGTAGCTTCATAGAAGCCTGTGGTCAATTGCAGGGCTTGATTTCGAGTTTATCAATCGGGCTATTCCCAACTGAGAATGTGTTATGATGTAAATCTAAACGTGAAACAAACCTCGACGAATTAAATTGAGGGGATAAACAACTGACTGACTTGTTTCGAAATTTTCCAGAATACTCAGTGGGAGGAAAAGCCGATAAAAAAGGAAATCGACACTCGCCCTACCCTCGGTTGATTACAACCACAATATTTTAACAATATAAAAACAATTTTTTATAGCGTCGTGCCATTAATATAGCTCTCAAATTGGTTTTCAACAGCCCGAGGAGGCCAGTATGAAAGCTGAAACGTTGATGCGAGCTACAAAAGGTCAACGAGTACCTGTCCAAACCTCAAAAGGCAAATTGGATATGAAGTATATGTGGAAGGGCGGCACAGAGTCCTACGTGTTCAACGCTCTTGAAGCCATCGCTAGAAGTCCTGAACCACGAACACCTGTTCTTGGTGCCCAAATAACTCGAGCCCTAACTCCTCAGGCTGTTAAAGATGATGCAAGTCTGAGTCTCGTTACTATTTCATTCGATTAAACCAAAATTGAGTAACCGAACCTTGTTTTATTGTATTGTAGTTCCTTCCAAGTCGGATCAACTGGGTAGTTCAAAGTTCAGCTGTGGACTACCTTCACTGCATCCTGGTGATCATGGCTTGGCTGATTCAGAAGTACAATCTTCGTGCTCGACTTTGCATTAGTATTCATGATGAAGTGCGATATCTATGCGACCAACGCTGTGCTGATCAAGTCGCTCTTGCTTTACAGGTTAGTGATTTGATCACTTTATTGGATATCATTTCAACCTCAATAAACATTTCGTGCTCGTTACAAGATTGGTTATCAAATAAGGAATCATTTTTTATAACTGAAGATCTTTCCCCTCAGTGTGATTTTATCTAAATATTCAAGCCTTGGCTTTCTCTTTTAACTGAGCACACTTTGGCTAAAGTTAAAAGACAACGTAGTTGCTGATGCAGTAGTTTTACGAACCTTCCTTCATTGAGAAGCCTTTTGTCTCAAATTAAAATAAAGTGTCTTAACCAACAGTAACGCTAATCTATTTCACTATCATTTAGCATTTTATTCCTCATCCTTATTTGACAACCCTTATATATTAAATTTAAAAAGAAAGAAATTATGAATACAGATTTGATTTCGGCTATTTTTAACTAATTACTCTCTGAATATCAGAGACTTAAATATACTAAGATGAACATGGTCAGTAGCCAAGTAAGTTCCTTTTGATCCTTTTGTTTTCACGATTCTCTACCAGTATTTGAAATACTGATAACTGATAGTATGTGACTAAAATGAAGTGAAGGTAGATTTTTTGAGAAAGAAATCAATCCGTAAATGAGTAGTTTTCAAAACAAAGAAATGTAGAGGTGTCTGAGTAGTCTTTGTTCAATTTAAATGATGGCTCGTAAATTTTGTAAATGAGTCACACGCAGCTGCAAATTTATCTCATGCTTAACATTTTCTTGAGCAAAATTCAAGACTGTTCTACCTGTGGCAAAATCTTAAAATGGGCTGATAAAACCTAATCATTTAACGACTCTTCGAAAACCAAAGGATGTATTACAATTGTGTCAGTTAACTGTTGAATGATTTCTCTGAATACACAACTGATAACTTCATCCGCCAAAGATAATTTTCAGCAGAATTTTGAACTCCATAATTTAACACTTTGACTGCGACTCCCAAAAGAGCCTGTATGCCTGTGGAGCGGCGTGTTCAAACCTGTATAACCTGTATTCTTTGCTTTGTGCAACTTATGTTCTTCTGATTAAACTTTATAACCTTATTTTATGCTTTTATAATCCTTTTACACTATATTCTATCAATCGGTTATAAGAAGATGACCGTGGTTTACATCATATTTGATTTTTTAGAAAAGCTTATTTTTTACCGCGTGTACCATATATGGCGCACGTCGCAGTCAGTGTTAAATTAATATTGATTAAATGTTTGCTTGGTTTCAGTTGTTCAGTATTTGTTGTTTATTCGGTGTACCTTTTTATCTATTTTGTAGATAAGTAATTTGCTAACCCGAGGACTATTCGCTTTTCAACTGGGTATGCATGATCTGCCAGAGGTAACATCTTTTCTCTTACCATAATCCTTATAAATCAAGGAAATGTCAGCATGTAATGTGCCTTTTTCATTCTGATAGTCTGTGGCTTACTTCAGTTCTGTGGAGATCGACACCTGTCTACGAAAGGATCCATTGAATGACTGTAAAACACCCTCAAACCCAGAAGGATTGGAAACCACTTATGGCATTAAAAAAGGTTGGTCTATTTATAAAAGATCATTACAACCGTTATCATTATCTTCTTATACTTCCCTGTTTTCTTTTTTTAGGTGAATCGTTAACCGTGTCCGAAATCATTGAACGAACAGGCGGTTCTATGAAGCCATTTGATGATAAGGAAGAAGGTGAATCAAACTTTAAATTGAACACTTTTTAGCCTATTTTGCAACAAAGAAGTTTTACAAGGACTTGTATATTCTGACCGCATGTTTTATAAATTGTATTGTATTAAACGGTTAAGTTGAAATTACTTTTCTGGGAACGACTTATCTTTTCAAGGTGTGAAGAAAGTAGATAGTGGAAAATTCACGAGTAGTTTAAGAGTGGCGCCAGCGCTTATCGTGCTCGTCTGTGGTTTCACTGGTTATGGGCTCGATTCCCATCAGCGCCCACTTAGTGAGCGGAATGGTTGACGGCACTGGTCAAATCTATCTGGCAAAGGGGGATTGAATACGAGTTTCTCACCAAAGAGGCTCAATGATACCTTCTACTCAAGTTGAGTGCTGGAACATGCTTTCCTAAATGGGATTGAATGTTATTCATTTGATTATAGTTTAACTAGTTGATATAAACATTAAATGTCAAAAGGTTATTTTTTAAAGAATATTTTGCAGAACGGTAATTTAAGACCAGCTTTAGATTACTGTTTCAAATAAGACAAGGAATCAATAATGATCGTTTGTTGTATCAAACTAAGGAACTTATACACGTTATTTATGTTTCATGATATATTCGGTTTAACATCTTAACAATATGGAAATATGCAGGTAAATATCAATGAAAAATCTAAATACTTACTAGGGGAATATGATATAATATTAGGATACAAGGACCTTCATCTGTGACCAGCACTTTATTCGAACACTATCTTAATTCGCGCTCTCAGAACCTCTAGTGATGTAGTTCGTATATAGCAGGACGTTACATCACCGAAACATTCTTATAAATTCTTAGTTTTAACGATTATAGGCAATACTTAGTGGTTCTTTATTCCTCAAAATGACCTTGGAGATTGTCCTTCCAACAGTCTTCAAAAGTTCATTGGAATACCATGAATTTCGTTTGCTGTTGTTATAATTTGTCCGCACTGAATCATTCTCCTAACCATAATGCCTATGGGAATATTGACGTCTCTATCATGCCTTAAGTCATGTCGTATCAGTGAGCATTCTCATTTTACCTTAAGTAAATTATCTTCCCTACATCAACTAGCCCTGAATTCACCATTATGATCCAGAATATCCACAGCCGCAGCTCAATCCATCTCTTACTTCACAGGATATTTCATGTAAAGAATAGATGCGATTCTAAATATAAACCATTACACTCGTTTGATCCCATATAATAGTACATAAACACTGCTACCCTAATAGTTAACTCAATTACATAGTTCGGGCTGGCTTATTATGAGGTTTCACATTGAGAATCCTGATAAATTAAATCGCATTCGCCGATTTCAGTCTTACTCTCCTCTTCACTTGTCTTGAGTATATTGGAGTTTGCGGAATTTACCTCTTTCACAAATCCCATATCCATCAGAAAATAGTCATAAGTGGCCAAATTCCAAACAAATTTAATGCTTCTTGGTGTTTCTAACGACATGCGAAATAGAAAAGGTGGCAATGCCCATACAAAAATACAATTACCAATAAATATACAAAATACCAAAAATGTAAATGCATACATGGATAATGAGATCTTAGGGACGTTTCTTAGCGTCGATTCCTAGAAGATCGCTGCGGAATAGTCGCCTCGCTATCGCCCTCCTGTTGACTATTTTCTTCCCAGTCGGGAGGAGCAGAGGATGAAGGTATCGAAGAGTTGTTAGCATTTTCAGAAGTCGGCGGCGGCTTCGACACAAAGAAACAGCCCTTCACGGGACCATCTTTCAAGGGGCTTCTTCCCAGTGCTTCATCCATTTCTGGATGATAGAATTGATCGTGACAGATGAATTGAACTATGCCGAAACCGGTTCCAACAGCCATCCATGTCGCTGATCCAGGATCAGGGCAAGGGGCAATCTAAAGAAAAAAAGGTGATTAAGATTAAAGAATAAAGATTGTGCATATTTGTGTAATATGCTCTAGAGGAGCGTAATCTCACTTTAGTTATACTTGAGAACGTGGAGTTCACGAAATCGTATTTGTTCTTCTTCAAATCTATGCCTTCCTAGAAGGAAAAAATCAACAATTTTACAACAGCACTAACACAGAGAATGGTACCGAAATGAAAAAATTTAATAATGGTCTGTCTTAAAATCTATTAATCCTACAAACGATCAACTAAGGTGATCAGCTTGATCTTATATATATGGCTTCCGTACGCACCCACTGAGCGGAATGAGCAACCGCCTTGGTTAAGTACGGCTTATTAAGAGGGTAATGATATTCGAGTTTTCTATCAGAGGCTCAATGATGGTATTTATCTTCCAAGATGCAGTTGCTGGAATTCTCCTCTAAATAGACTTGGAAGTTATAGCTCACCCATCACTTGCCTCACTCTAAGAAAGAGACAAAAGCGACTCTGCTGAGAGTATAAGGGTAGTAGAGGAAGACGTTAAGCAGCATTATCTTCATATCTATTATCTATTAATTTATTACAAAAACTTATGACTTCTTCAATTGGTAACAACATGGAGAAAACATACGTAGGATGAAAAACTTAACTCCAAAAACGTAACCTACTCTGAATACAAACTCAAATTTATCCTCCACTTTGTGCCAACAGAGAGCCTGTCCATTCTCTCCACAAAGATCACAACCCTCGGCTAGTTTTCCTTCAAAAGGCTCCTCCATTACATTCAGATCGAGGGTAGTGAGTTCGTCGGCCAAATCCTCAATTTCCTTTCCATTCTCATCCACGTCAGTGCGCTTCTGCATTATCCACTGGTAGCTTCGGTGCATTTTCTTCAAGAAACAAAACACACTAAGCAGTCAAAAGATTTCATTTAAGATGAGAATATGCTTAGCTTTTAGATTTAGAACTTTCATCTCTTTCTTTGTAGAGATTGTTAATACTACACAACGAAGCATAGTGGAAGCCACCAAACACGATGTTGCTGGGATTTGGAAGAAGGTAAGGGTAATTATCCCGTCTGCTAATAGGAAAGCACACAGGCCAACATGAGACTAAAGAGAAACTGACCTGAGCTATATTCAACCACAACCCCATGGAACTTGAGAAGGAAGTTTCCATTGCGGCAAGACGGTTGCTTCCTGCCACTCTTCTACTCTTTAATGTTTCTTGCTTAACCATTCTGTTTCGATAGACCTGTATATCCATTAATTCTATCCGTAAAATGCTCTTTAATAGTGATCACGCTGATAAGATGACCACTTCCCCTTTATAGTTCTTGGTCCTCATTCTCATTCTTTATATATCCTACTAATCATTTGCCTTTTTTCATATTACCTTGCCTTGGCTATATGACGCATCTTAAAATCATGTAAGACCATTCTGCTTTCTCAAAATTTGGCAGCAAAGTGAATTAAAGTGGCTGACCGATCATCATAAATCACTGAATATTGTGGAAAAGAATTCACTCAGTATTTATTGGACAATCTGAATCCAAAAAACTCAAATGAAGTAAGACTCCTCGAGACCCTAATTTAGCTTTCAATGTCTTTTACATCTCCTCCCCTTGGTTATCTATTTGACTACTGTTAACCAATGTTTTTACAGACTTTAAGTAATCTGTAATAGAAAATAGCTGCATTATAATTGGAGATTCTTCCTGAAATTTAACCAAAAAATTGTTAAAAAAAGAATACGTTTACTAAATAAACAAATAGAATACTTATAAAGCTTAAAGAATATAAGAGAGACTGAGTTTCCAGATAGAACTTAGTAAGAATAAACTTACTGGGTTTGAGCGTCCTCTTTTTCTTCCTTCTTTTTATTTCTATTTTCCTGTAAAGGCTCGGTTCAGTAATTTTGCTCCAATATGGTTGGGAACTAGCGTTGGCGATTAAGCTTATTATAGAAAACACACCATTTGATCAGGTAAGATAGTGAATAAATAGAAAATTCATTTCTCCCTTCAAATTACATAAGGTCTAATAATGGAAAGTCAGATGGGCAGATTGGTGGAGAAGAAACTCCCAATTTTGAAAAGAATGACACTAAGAAACAGCATAACAGGAAATTCAAACAACTATTGATCCTTTACCCGCATATTCTTAAGCCTCTCGGGACCTTCTTATAGAATATTGCTACCAGGACTTTGCACGACAGCTCTTGACGGGCTTTGCATCTATCTAAGGTAGTATTTTTATGCAATAATCCAGCACAATTCTTGTACTTGAATAACTATGAACAAAAACATAACCACGAACATTGAAGAAATTGAACTTATCCTGAACAGGAACATAAGGAATCAATACTGAAGAAACAGTAAGAAAATTTAGTAATGCAGCTGGAACAGTTTTCCAGAAATATGAACACGAAAAATTGAAAAGCCGGATATTTATTTTGTTCAAATCATATGCATAATCACTGGGTCTACCAGCCAGTGATATCCACTATGATCCAAAAAGTGATTTAACATTTTCTAATAGAACTAGACTAATATTATGGGAGTTAGAAGCTGCTGAAAATGAAAGGCACAATTTTATTACCCATCCAAGAAAAATATCGGATCTGCGATTGGATAAAAATATCTGCATTCCCTACAGATCGCTTGGTAAAAAGCCTTCCGAACTTCAAATATCTTTCACTGACCAAAGAAGACGATGAAGTCTGGATGACTTACGTTTGTCGCATAAATACAATTTCGAAGGATCCTTTCAAATGTCAAACGAACAACATAGTACATTGATAACCTAAAATTTCAAGTACTTCCTCAAATACAGAGACCGACCTCTTTACCTCTATGAGGGTAAGAATCATTACTAAACATACCAGAGGATGGATTTTTCACAAGAGTTGGAGAATATCCCAGTATTAGTGAACAATTGATTAGTAATTTTGAAAGCCTTATGATAAAGAACTGCAGGAATCCAAATAATCCTAACCGTTAATAACAACAATTAGGGACTATCTTCGGACTCTTTTATGATATTTCCCAACTCTTTGAAGAAAGGTCCTTTGAATAAGAAAATTGCATTCTGTCACATTCACTGCTTCATTTGGATATGCACTGATGGATTTTGATATCCTAACCCCCGGATCATACATGCACTCATCATATTACACGTACCACAGACGATTTCAAAGGATTTGCTGTTGAAAATAGGAAAAGCAGCAACACAGAAGAAGAGCTTCTTTTGATAGCTTCATGAGCCTTAAATTGTTCAAATCCCAATGAAAAAACTCAAAAAACAAGGCACTCATAAAGTTCAAATTATCGGAGTTTTTTTCTTGCCTCACCTAATTAGTGTTGGCTTACTCACTTAAATGTGTATATTAAGACCAACCAACTCACCTGAATGCTTATTCGCGTCTTTACTCGCATTACTCGACATGGTGTGAGGGCCCAGGAGTGAAAATTTATCTGGCCATTCGAGTCTCCTTGAATAGCCAGACAAAGTGAATCCGAGTATTCCAGACACTAGAAATAAAAAAACCCAAATTTTGTATTGTTCTGTCTAGACAATACCACTTATCTAACATCTCGTTGAATTTCTACATAATTGCTACTACTTTCCTCCTTGCTAGTCAATTCGGTCAAAAGACAGCTACTAGGACCTTTCCCTTCAACTTAGTCGAACAACTCCATCCACGAAATCCTTATCAAATTGACAGACCATACTTAGGAAAAAAAATCTTTGAGCTGAAAAGGAATTTTCAACATCAAGCACTTGAGCGTCACTTCGAAAGTGCACCGTTCTGCGTTACTTCTGTATTAACTACACATATCTTTTCAGAACATACGTCCAAGCACGCATCCGGGCTCACAAACTCTGAGCTTTCACATTATACCCAATAAATATCTTCAACTAAGAATCATTCTTTCTTCTCCATCCTGTTTTGTAGTGGCTGGTAGTATGAGAGGAGAGGAGTAGCTAGAGGTATACCTACCGGAGTGGAAGCTCACATTCTGATTGACATCAACCACAAGCACTGTTAGTCATTCCAATCACTGAATTTTGCACGTTGATGGGTCATGAATTCAATGCTTCAACAGGGTTTGTTTGCAAGTAATAATGATAAAGAAATTCGAAATTTCTGAAGCCTTTCTGCTTGCGAAATACATTGTACAGCCTCCATATTTTCACTAATCGTTGATGAGCATTGATCTGTGGCAATATACACCATTGCCTCAGAAATATACATTATCGCTACGTCATCTGCATACTTGGTCTGTTAGTGCGTCTTAACTTTCAATTTTATCGTAGTTTAAATGCAGGACATTATCCATCAACCAACTTTCTAACTTTTTTCACCCACCTTACAATGGGAAAAATATTAGATAGATAAGAAGTACGGAACATATATAGCAATCATGCCATTAAGACTAAATCGAAATGGTAGAAAAGCCAACATTCCTTTCCTTTCCTCCAGTCCCAAAATCCTACCTGTGATATCTGCCTTTCATAGTCTGGTCACACGATAAACTCCTTCTGGGGAACAGAGATTTGAGCATGATTGACTTCTTCCTATCGTACTGTGTCAAATTGGCCTATCTATAGTTGCAGTAATGACAATATAATACGATGTTATCTAGATGAGACGCGCTTTCCCTGGAAACTTTTGAGGTTTTGAATATAGTTCCCAATACTTTAGACTACCTATCTACTCATAATAACATTGCTGAACTGAAAGGAAGCAGAAAGACATCTACAAGTCAGAACGCTACCTTCTTTTCTCTGTTAAGTGAGACTAAGCGTAAGTAACCCTGATATATCTTTGACGAGCGCCGAGGAAAGTTCTTTAAGCAAACAATGCTACGGGGTATTCCAGAACTCGAATTAACACTTTTTGATTTCTCAAAACTACAAGTCTACCTGCTCAAGATTAGTTTAACATACATTAATTCAGTGACTTACAGTAACAGCTTCAAATCCACGATCAAAGCAGTATCGACAACATGCGTTAGGAGAAACCATGGGGAACCAGATTGTATAGTTTCGCATACGCGAGGGTACATCAGTGGGTACTTTGAGAGCAGAAACAGATACCGCAGAGGAGGCTTTGACGTTGCTGCAGAAAGGAAAGAGGTATTCTTGCCTACCGACCCAAAAGTTGTCTCCCACCCGGGGCCACACTACACAACCCCCAATACCGGTTCGCATCATTGTCCAGGAGAGTTCAGAGATGTTCCCTGCGCTGCTCATTATACATGTCACGTCATTCAAATTCCAGAGATTCATGTCTCGATCTAGACCTGAAGAGAGCAGAAGAGAAATGAGTAAGTATTTTGTTGATGCAAAAGGGTGTCTAACTACAGATGTATTTGAATCAATCATAAATAGACACAAGGTTTTGCACTAATTGCATTCACAGTACAATGACTTACTACTTAAATTAGTATTGCACTATCCAAACAGCTAGCTTTTGGCCATACTAACTTCTTGGTTCGGTCTATCTGACGTTTGTAATTGTGTCCCACAGTTGCAACTTGGTGCAATAATAATGCTATGTGATCTAGATAAGACATGTTATCTCTGAGGCCTACCGTTCCCCCATTGTAACATATTTAGAGGTCCATACAAAGAACTCAGATCCCAGAGAGAACACGTTATAGTCCAGCCATATCGTGGATTGCGTAATGTGGGTTTACATTATATTGTGTAAAGTCACTAATGTGAGTGACAATTACACACATCCGGGAGATAGATCAGACAAAGAGATTACTATGTCCAGAATTCAAGCGCTCGGGCATCAAGAGTATAAAACTTTCAAGGCCATTTAGGAAAGCATTTTGCAACACTAATCTTAAGTAGAGATAACACTGAGGTGGCTCATTAACTGTTAACATTTTTATCTGCAACTTTTAAGCTTAGCTGGTTTAACCAATTTTCTACTAAATACATAAACTGCTGCCTTTAATTATTGTCTCTTGAACAAAAAATTTGGCCACAAATTCTGCTCAATGGATGTGCGTCAATGAGAATCAATTTAGTAACCTCTGACTTCGCACGTTGACCGTTATACAAACGGAGCTTTGATGTTAGTAATCCCTTTTCTGTAAACATACGGATGTGATTAGAACCACTATCCTTATTAACGCTTTCCACTTAATAATGACATTTTCAGACCACGATTCCTATAGAACCCATAAATCAATAAACTACGTCTGTCTGATTTATGGGTCTGTTGACTCTAATTTTTACAGAGTAATTCAGAAAGAGCACAAAATAAGACAACCTCATTGCACGTGTTTCACAAAACCTCGCAAATATCTGCAATGGATGCTAATATTGAACTCACCTACTTCCACTGGCCTCTTTTTAACCTATCTCCTCCTATCTCCCCGAGGCTTGTCCAATATTAGCGTTCCAACTCAACTATTGGTCTTGGGAATTTGGGAGAGGCTGTCGTAACATCAAAGCCTTAAGAAGATCATCAAATTTGTAAAGGGATATTTACTAGTTTAACTTTGTCAAACTTTTATAGTAGCTTTACTATCGGAATTATAACCATTCAAATCACCAATAAGTATCGTAGCTCAATTTGTGTATACTAATTTTGAAATTGAAAGAAAAAAGTCCATACCTAATCCAATAATATAACTTTCTCGGAGAGGGTGAAGGGCAATTGAAGAGAAGGGTCCCGGCTGTCGGTGCGTAAGAAGTGTGGGTCGCAGGAGGTTGTCTTTGATGCGCAAATCGAAGGAGTCCAATGTGGAGATTATGTAGATACCTAAATGACCTAAAATAACAGAAGGGAGACCGCGTCGGCGTTAATATCTTACATACTAATAATGAAATGAGTAGCATGGAGGTTATCCAACTTACCACTAGTGTAGGCAACCATAAGATAATGAGGGAAGCCAGTTCGTATGGCGAGTAAATTGGGCCAACCGAGCCAGGGTGGAATTTCTACAAAGCAAATAAGTTAAGATAAAAATGGGGCAGAATTAACTAACATTAGATCATTAAAGGCAAAAAAATAAAGCACTTTTGCTATTAAAACTAAATGTCCTAGTTTCAAACTGCAGCTCATACCAAAAAATAGTTCTGCATATCCAAAGATAGGACTGGCAATAGTGGTCAAATCCAAGCGTATCCCTTCTTCATCTTCTATAAGACGAATGATTAGAGAAATGTGGGATTGCGTAAGTGCAGACGAATACAAATATCTGCTTTTGAAAAGCAATATCCACAACTGTCAACCAGGCGCCTTTACAGCTGAGCTTTAAATAAATGGAATGCACCCAAATGCTCAAATCATGAAGACCTTGTGAGCAAAGCGACGCCAATCGCAACTTTAGCTATGCAGAAATCATGATACTGAAAGCAATATATTCCATGTCTAAATGGTATCCTTCAAATTTTATTTAATGAGTTTAATATACGAAGCAGAACTGACTTGCCTTTGCCTGTACCAGGAGCCAAACGAAGTACTCCATTCGGCTTCAACCTATAAACATTTTGTGGTACGCCATCTACAGAGATGGTAGTAGGAATGACCAGCTTCTCATCCTCTGCAATTCGTTTTCGATTATCATGATGGGGAATGGGGAAAATGCGAACGAATCCATCGGTGCAAGCGACGATGAGATGACCCACAACACAGTTGACTAGCTGTTCGACTTGGGCGGGATGAAATTCTAGGGAGGATGCAAAGCCAGAGGGCATTTTTTGGTCTTCATCGTTCAATTGTACGTACGGTAGTGGGGGTGGTGGACTTTTCTTCGCGTACTGGACAGGAATTGGAACCCACTTCAAGTCCATTACGTAACCCCAGTCATGGGCTAAGAAGAAGTGGGGTTTTACACTAGGTCGGGATTGTCTACAAGGAAAAATAAGCAATATCGTTAATTTTAGGAAGCCTAGTCGAATATTTTCAGTGCGCTCGACTGATACCAATAAATTTTACCCCTCGTGCACTGAATTATCAAATACTAAAATTCTACACACGCACTTAAATACTAAGACAACAACTGAAGTAATTTTCATCACAATTATTGACTAACCGAACGGTCAGTTATTCACTGTATATCCTGTTCCAAACGTATTGTCTGAAAAATCTGTTGTTTGAGCTGTCTAGTCCTTGGTGTTTGAGTAGTTGCAGCTTTATAAAGATGGCTAATGAGCGTTACAATACCGTAAAAACATCAGAGTTATTCAGCTCTGAGCTCGTGAATGCAATCTTTCATTATGGATTCTTCAAATTTGCGTTAAAAGCTTCTGATAACAAACCAAAAAGCTTTCTTATACATTGTTGGACCATGCTATCTCAGAGCCATGCCAGTGAAATTAGACAGGTTTAAGAAATGCCACGGAAATACCTCAAGTCTAAGCGTTTAGGTGAATGATTTTCGATAACTGAACAAGGGAATATAAGGTAGGATGCATATTTAAAACATAAGTTAAGTGTGGTTAAACACAAATCATAATAAATAAATAGATCACAGACCCGATATATTCAAAAAAATCATTCAAGAATTTTGTGAAAACGAAGAGAAAACAGCATACTATAGAAGAAGACTGAGAAGTAACTCCCAATCTAAAGGGTAGAAATATGATAATAAAATTTAACAACCGAATTATACGTATAAATTCACCTATAACACCCTAGCCCATGTAGGAAAGTGTTTTCCAACAATCACGTTGAATATAGGGCCAGTATTATGAAGCCTTCCCTGTGAGAATCTCGAATTGGCTAAACTTAATCAGTGCGGCTGGCCATTCCGTTCTCGTTGGCAGTAGCACCATCAGTGAACATACATATATATTAGAAGTATTCACAGCAACTTACTTGGGCAGTGGGAAAAGATGTGAGAGCCGCTTTAACGATAAACCCACATTCTACTATCCCTTTTGTTGACCAGAATAAAATAGGGAGATTGGCTACCCATACCGCTGGATGTGCACTGATGATCTCGTGACTACTGACTCAGCAGACGTGCACTTTGACCACTGCGCCATCGTCACACAGATATTAACCCCCTCAGTTTCTTAAACCACTCGGGACTCCATTATAGGAACTTAAGCAGTCCTTGCATTAATCTGAGGCTAAACTTTTATAATGAACCTTCACACAATCTTTACACTCGAACAACTGTACCGATTACTCGGAACATTCTTAAACATTTCAACATTTGAAGATCTCCATAGGGAGTTACTTATCAATCACCTTGCAGATTATTTGACCAGCTATGTACGAAACCGCAAAATTAATGTCCTCTCTGATCTGACTTGGAGCCGTTTAATTGACCCAGATTATTCAAACATTAACTATAAATCATATTTCGTCCAAGCATTACTTTCTCTATTCTATTGAGTGTATCTGTCATACACTAAGACCACCTTAATGAGTAGTGTCAAACGGAGAGAACACAAATTGACTATATATACTGGGTCAAGGATAAAAACAATTCAGCGATAATCACATGAAGAGTCCATGAGTGGGAGACGAGCGGGTTGTATTACGTTAAAGTATAGGAAGAGAGACATGGAGTGCTTTAAGATAAACACATATGAACAAAGCCCACAAGGTTTTAGAATTAGCATGTAGTATTCTGTCAATACACCACACTCTGACCCCGGGGCACTTGTCATCGAAAGAGTATATCAGTGTCCTCTGGTTCCTCCAACACTGCTTTTTCTCTCATAGTTTGAAGCTAGAACGGTAGTAGCCAACAAGCAAACAATCAAATATCGATACTGATTATAAACTCCACCAAAGCATTACGATTTGAAAGAAATAGTTCAAATCACGTCTTTGATAGGAACCAGTTTTAAAAGTAAACCCACAATATATGCCTACCATATTTCACATTTCAAATGCGTTATTGTTTTTATAGTTCATTCTGAGCTATGCTTTATTTAAAATGTCTGTACTAGTCTGATCAACGTGGATATGGCTGTAGGAAGATTCAAATGAATCAAAGTGCAATGACCAAATTTTCCAATTAAATAAACTAAAGAAACTGATCATTGTGAATATAAACTCACTCAGAAGTCCAGAAGGGATCAAATTGTGAAAATTAAGCTTTGGAACATTTGGGCATCACAATATCAATTGAACTCCTTTTGAGAAAGCGGACAAATCAATGATTCCAAAACTAAAATTAAGACTATTGACACTGTAATCATATTTGAGCCCCGACTTACACATTACCGGAATATTTCAACTGTTATTTCGCTTACTCGGATGCTATTCCACAGTTAAAACAATTCATGCTATGGAAAATTTAAAAAAAAATGTAAATAAATTAAGGAACACTTACTCCCTAGTGAGGGCCAAACCACTGCACGCCCAGATGTGAATCAGACCATATTCCTTCATGATCGGATCATTGAGTATGACACGTGTGCTATTATTGGGATACGAGGCCACAGCCAAGTATTTGGGGATACACGCCAGGGAATCGCCCTTTTCTTCAATATACGGTGGTGACCAATCGAGACACTTCACATAGCCTCCAGTGTAGAAGAGATTGCGCTCTAAAAAGAATAAATACCGAGATAGGTCAAGATAATACCAACAATGATATTGATTAGTTTAATATACCTTTATTAAAATGATAGCGGGTGGCTTTCACTCTCTTCTGGTCCTCTATAAACACCATTTTGGGACACTGAACCGATTCAGGCAGGTAGTTCTCAATTTCACTAAATTATCAAATCATTAAACCAAATGCCAAATTTACTTTTGCAGAACTGACGTGAAACTGTTCAGTGAGAATAGGAGCCTTTGTCGTTCCATGAATAGAGACATCTCCGATAGATCTGATTTTCTAAACAGAGAAGTGGAGTTAGAGCACAACAAAACCACCTACGGCGTAAAGAAAGAGAAAGGATGGGGATGCTTTGAGCCAATAGAAGCCCGATAATTGAGCTCATCTTTGAAGAAATCCATGACAATTTTTGACGGTTCCGTTGACTTAAATCCAACCCGACCGAGTGGGGGTAGAAGTTCGTAGAAAGGGGGGAAAATCGAGGGACGATTGGTAGGTCGAATTGGTTCGTCATCAGAAGCGCCGTCGGTTGCGGCGCTAGCCGATATTAATTGATCGGTGTTGAGGCCACTTGAAGTTGTCGAGGCGTCCTCATTCTCATCGACTTCCTCAAAGTCAGAAAATTCTTCTTCAATGTTTTCGTCAGCATCGTCACTGCTATCTTCGGGCAGAACAAAGGATGACATTGCCCTTCTAAATGCGTAAATAAACAACAAAGGAAATTTACGACTTGTATTACTACAGCTGCTGCTGCTCTACTGAGTTATAATAAGGTCAAGAGTACATATACGCCGATGTCATGCCTACAAAAATTATATCCATCTGGTCAGAGCTCATGAGTCTGAAAATCAGCTTCTATAAGAGGCATAGAGATAACAACAATTGCACTAAACAATATGGAATAATAGAATATACTTTAGAATAGCGACCAACTTAGGCTTGGAGATTTCCCCTTAAGAAACTAAGGGATCTTCCAGAAGTCTAAAAGGATTCAACGACGTTGCTCCAAAATCAGAGGAGTTAAAAGGAGAGGAAGGGTATATTGAACAGCTAATAAGGAATGAGAGGAAGAGAGAAGCAAGATAAATTAGTCGTTAAAAATAGGGTTGCGATATGGAAGTATTCCGCATGCTTTGTTAGTCCAATAAGTAAACAATAAGAAATCAGCACTTAACAAACAAATGAGTCAGCATATGCGACCAACAGAATGACAAAAATAATCTCTTAAAGAGTTCAAACTAGGCTCAAACCAATTCCTCGTCATTCTACCGGACGAAATAAGTCGTGGCCGAAAATAAACAAACTTTAAGTTAAGGATTCGAAATGAGCCATCGGTAGAGTTTCACAAGTAGAGAAAATTAATATCAACAACAGCTGTACAGTGCTAAAATGTTTTACAAAAAATCGGCCACAATAAAAATTGGTTTGGATGCACATGGACGGAGAAAGAGTGGAATTCTTGAAATTTTAACTGTCAAATTAATAACATATCAACCAAATGCCATACCCCTTAATATATACAGAACCAAACAAATGCAGAAAACATTTCGATCCATTTCAAGAACCGTATTACGGTCAAGGCCAAGCTAACAGAGCTCTTTCTGGATCTAATCAAAGTACTCTTATATATCACGGACAGAAGTAAACCACGCCTAGTTCGCAAAAACAAGAAATATTGAACACCTACTAGCTCAGCAGCATCATTGACCATTCAACGGGTAAATATAATAGTGATATCTCCCAGCATAAAAGACAAATGAAAGGTACGAATTTTCAGTCCGAAAGCAATTACCATGAATGCCTAATAAGATAGTTTGATTGATCATGATTTGGTTGATGTTGGGATACTTTGAAATGTATAACTCTGAAGATCTAAATTCAACGGTACATAGGCAGATGTATGACATGTCTAAGATAGTCCTGGAATATTCCAAAAAGTGTTGAAAGGTTACGATAAGTACAAATCGTCGTTCATAAACTCGATATCCCGACGAAAATCCTAGACAACCTTGCAAAATCGGCGACATCCAGTACGTCTAATTGTAAGAAAAATAAACACGGACATCAAAGTAGTATCAAACATAAAAAGATAAGCATAATGCACGCTTTAAGGCATAGGAATTCTGAATATCATTCTGAATCAGTGGCAAATCAAAGTTAAATACAGCTTTTTACCTAGCAGTGCAAAAGAAGTCACATAAAACCGACCCTTCTGATAGTAAAATGGATAATATTTTCAAATTTACATAAAAAGTGAAAAAGAATTAACAAGCAATTAAAGTTTCAGACCCAGGAGTAAGTAAACTTGGCGAGAAAATGAGAAAATTTTATCAATGCGTGTTCATATACATATAGACCTACTGGGCTGCTTGGCGCCTAGGTCTCCTTGGAGCATCCATGTTGACCTAAACGAGAATAAATAAAATTCAGTGGAAAAACCAGGCAAAAAATACAACAAAAGGAAAATATTTTCGTTACCAAACACAGTTTAGATGAAACCTAAGTAACGGAAACGAATTAGACGTAGATTGTAAATGTGATTAGTATATTCACATAAACTAGACTAATAACACTACCTAACAAAAGCAAAGTCACGCCTAAGATGTTTGAAACTTACTCAAGGTTTTTGCTTAATTTAACAAACGAGTTAATAAGAATAAAATGCAATAACTTAAATTTTTAAAGTTATATTTTGATAAAGCGCAATACTTGAAAGATGTGACATAATAAATCTTTTTAAGTTAATCTTAAATTTTTTATATTTTGTCATTTTCAATTATCGATCACTGGATATGTCGACAAGAGTTCTATTGCTAATTTTATGGGTACTTCAAAAATTTGTGATAAAGTGTCGTCCTCATTAAAATTTTAAAGTTTTATGTAAATTAGGTGATGTTATCAAATCACTGAACTTGTAAAGGATTTGTATTTATTAAAGTTAACGTGAGCAAAATCGCCTTCTAAGTCCTCTTTTTTAACAAGAAAGCATTTATTAAAATCCCTTCTCCTAAAATATGTTTAATTTTGTCACTAAAGCGCATCCTGCAAGTATTACACTTTTCCACTGAATACTGGATTGAAGTTACGTATTCTCTTGGAAGAATATTAATGATGCTCATGAACTAATTTAACATTTCATTTCAAGACCTCTTGATATAATTATCCATTATATCAGGATTTATTATACATGTTTAACAAAATATAAAATAATTATCATAATCATTTAAAGTGTTACATTTACACTTTATTTCTTCAATTATCCGACGTATTGCAATTTATATATCAGTCTCTACTGAAACAGTTAGTATTAAAACAAAAGAATGAACCTATTTATGCGCACTGATTTGCCACAATTTTGTAATATCTCTTTCATTTCTATGTTCAACTTTTTGTACTTTTCTCACTTTAGTGATACTGTCCTGATCTAATTGTATATCACTTTTATGCTGACACATCCAAATAATGCAACTTCATGTGACCTCTCTTACCGTACGAACCGGTTTATGTAAGCCATTGTTTAGTCACCTTAAATGGTTATATGCCATGTCAATTTTCGTAAAATCATACTGAAATATCCAGAAATAACGTTTACTTTGGTTGGTACTATCACTACTTCGGTTTCGATTATAGTGGTTACATGTACTCGACACTAGCAAACTTAAAAGAATCAAGCTTCCCAGTTGACTTTTGCAAAACACTTGAAAAATTTCATTTATTTCAATAGCTTTAACAAAATAATAGTATAAAAATAAATAATAGCCTAATAGTTTAACCAAATAATTTTGTTGACTTTTCAACCCCAATTCTTAATTACACTTCAACTAACGTGTGTATTTGGGGAAAGTGTGAAATATCGGTAGGGAGAATATATTAATTCTCACGTGAGTCGTCCTAGAAGGAGCCAACAGGGAATATTTTCATTCAAGCATGTCTGGTTCTACGGTTATAGGAATCATTTAATTGGTCTAATGTTACTTAAAAGTAGTTATTTTATAAATGTTTCATATTCATCCTCAATTTGCTAATATGGCCGCAGTAGTACATTATTTATTTAAGTGAATGACAAAATCAGTTCCTTCGGTCATAATGAAGTCCATTTATGTCCCGACAATATAAAAGTAAGAAATTAATTCGAACAATTTTCATTTTGATGATTAATCAATCATTATCTTATCTGTTCCGGTCGTTTTGCCACTGACATTATCGTTACTCATTCGTAACCACATACTGAAATTCAACCAGTCCCTCCAGTCTGTATTACAGCAGAGAGGAGGTAAAATGAAATGCTTAAACAAAAATACAAATATTCTCTCATAGTAGAAATAAGGAGAATATAAACTCACGAATCACTTTTCTTAAATGCATCTTTTGTAAGTGAGTAACATCAAAAGGCTTCCATCACGGCTTCTGACAGTAGAGCCAATCACGATTAAAGTCATATTCAACGGATATATATATATATATATATATGTGTGTGTGTATATATACTATTTGCGGGAAATCAATGTATTTCAAACTGAAACAGTAATTTAAAAAAAATGTTATATGATCAATCATTCAAAACGAAAATAAATTTATCGAAACATTGAAGTAAATAAATGAAGTGAAGTATCCTACTATATAAATATGAGTAATATGAGTCCTACAAAATGCTTACGTAAATTTTCTACTACAAATTAAATACTTTGTAAAGGGCAAACAATTATTATTATGCAATTTGATGGTCGCAAATGCTTGATGCAAAATTTTAATTTTTCATCAAATGCCTTTAAATTTATTTTAAATGTGAATATTTTTAATCATTTAAATTCAAAATAGAAATTTTAAAGTTAAATATTTATTTTATTCTTTTTATTTCCATTTATCGATTTAAGTGCAATAACTGTATGTTTACACAAGATTTTTTAATGTAAGGAAGAAGTACGGCAGGAAGGCAAATTGATGCTTCCTGTGCACCGGGATTTCGATATCGGTCGGTCATGGCACGAAGAGATCAAGCGTAATTCATTGACTGGTCCGCTTTCTGACCAATCACATTGGACTTCATATACGATTAGATGAACAAAGGATGCAATATAGTCCTACTCAGGTTACTTTAATTAGACCTCTTTCACAACCCCGTTTTCAACGACTAATTTATCTTCTTGCTTCTCTCTTCCTCTCATTCCTTATTAGCTGTTCAATATACCCTTCCTCTCCTTTTAACTCCTCTGATTTTGGAGCAACGTCGTTGAATCCTTTTAGACTTCTGGAAGATCCCTTAGTTTCTTAAGGGGAAATCTCCAAGCCTAAGTTGGTCGCTATTCTAAAGTATATTCTATTATTCCATATTGTTTAGTGCAATTGTTGTTATCTCTATGCCTCTTATAGAAGCTGATTTTCAGACTCATGAGCTCTGACCAGATGGATATAATTTTTGTAGGCATGACATCGGCGTATATGTACTCTTGACCTTATTATAACTCAGTAGAGCAGTAGCAATTGTAGTAGGTATTTGCCCTCCTCTCCAATGGTTATTTTTTTGCGTCATGTTCCTCCAGCTGTGATTATATTCCACATTTTTCTTTATATACTCTCGTTACCTTGATCACTTATTGACCCCAGTAGATTTGGTCGCAAAAACCTCAGCTTTGTTATCCTCATGTGGTTATAGGTTATATGTCATTTGTATTTTAAAATTAAAACTTGTATTCTTCTGTGGCGACATCTTTGCTTTTAAAACTTCTGATAAACTTCTTAAATTCATACAACGGACAGGCAAAATAATTATTGAATACTTGTTAACCTTTATCAAATTAATTGCTACTCATATAGCGTATAGTTGTTAATTTGCTCTCCTACGAAATGAATGGAGCTTAAAGCCCGTCGGTATACAACCTCTGACCAATCCCACTGGTTAATTACGAAAAATAAGTGTGACTTTCCACAAGGGATGCTCCTCAACCCATTCTCCAACATTGCCTTGCAAATTATTTGAGATTCCGACCATTTTTGCCACTTTGAAAATTGGCACTCTTTTATGGGATTTAATAGCTACAGTTTACCAGTTATTGTTATACTACAAACCTCAATCAGCAAATATAACTGAAATGAACTAGTTGAGTCATCGCTTTAGCACTGGAACATTTAGCAACGACATGGCACTAGCTAAATGATTGCTTGTATCTTTCTAAAGTCATTAACAAAGAAATAGAAAAAAATACGCAGCCGCTTATTTATTGTTCAGTAACAAAAAATATATTTTTATAGCTGTCAGATATTAATTATTTGTTGTTATAGTATTCTTCTGGTCGGAACACAAGTGGTCAAATCAGTAGCCGTATCCGTATCCTTTGCACAATATTAGACATCTCTATTTTTGCCTTTCTCTGCATTATTTTATATTATAAAATTTTTCTACGCATTCCTCCTACTCGCCATCACTAAATTTCTAATGGGATTGTAAATATAATTTTTCGAGTAAGAATAATTGATTAAATATAAAGCTAACAACGTTAAGCTTTGGATCAAGAAGAATTTGCTGCAATTACTTCTATTGTATTTCCATTGACATCTTTTTTCATTCTGACTGCATTAAACTAATCATTTTAACATTTTCTTTCGTTCTACATGATCAAAATTGATCTAATTTGAGAAAATAATCTTTTATAAAAATAGTTAATATTGAAATACATTTTGCTATTTAAAACTCATCCGAATAGTTTATTTTGTAGATGGAGCTAAGACTTAGCTTCCTAATTATTAAAATGGATCGCACTTAACTGTTTAGGACAGAGTATTAAAATGTATCGCATTAGTTAAACTAATCAGAAGGGAAAACGTAATTATTGATTCGAGTCAGGTGGCGGGGTCAAACGTGTTATCATGCATTCTGCTTTCGATGGTTTGCGATGATTATGCAGGGGTTGGCATAAGAGTATGTCAGTAGGCTATTGTTCTGAAAATATTTGAGAAAAGTTAATACACTGTATCTTTTTTAATTAGCAAAGAAGGTAATACAAAATATGGGGTTCGTACAGTTTCATTTGATGGGTAATTACGGTAGTGAGTTAGGAAATAACATTATTCTTAGAAAGGAAAATCCAACACCAGAGAATTTTAAAATTCCCCTCGGTTTAAATCAAATTATTAAAGCAAAACTATTCATTGCCTAAAAAACCATAGAAAGTCTCAGTCGATACAGCAGGAATGTGACCAGATATCAAACAATCATAGTAATGATTATGAGATTAGGCAAGATTAACTATCTAAGGTACTTCTTTTGAATCTCGTTTCACTTTTCGTTCTATTGTGATCTCAGTCATTTATTAACCAATGATTCATTAGGCTTTCCAATATATTCCCTTTAATTATTCGGATCAGACAATGTGTTTCTTTGATAGCGAAATTTCTTTCAGTGTTTCCTTTATTTTGCTAGATTAGTAAAATTCTATCAACAATCACTGACGATCTTATGTAAACGGTCAGATAAATGTCCCCCTCTGCAATTAAGAAGCTCAGATTTTATTGAATTAGCAATTCAGCAAATTGGTTTAAGAGTTACTATTATGTAAAGTGTGAAATTTGATTATGAGAAATTAGTACACATTTTTCCTAAATGAAATTGATATTTTATCTTATGTTGTCTTCCATTATCGCTAATATAACTAACAAACCTAACATCGCTTTTGTAAGCTGATATGAATTACGTTATACTGTAATAAATTTTTAATTTAACAACTGGAATTTGTGTTTTTCCCTCTCCTTAAGCTGAGACATCGGCTTTTAGATTGTGAAATTACTATAACGTAGCCAACTAGGAGTTTGTGGTAGTAATCTCGCAGAGCCAACAATCTAGAAAACTCGGTAATATAGCAACTTAACGCAGAAGCTAATAACCCACAGCAGTTAAGAAGGCATGTTATAGTCAACACGAGTGTATTAACGAAACTCGTTCTCAATCGGTATCGGCTTAAACAAATAAGAATAATTATTAAGTGTCTTTTATCGGTGGGGAAATGAAGAAAGGAATTACATCTTTATTCATAGAGGAAATATCGGGAGCGGGGGAAAATAATTGTCATTTCTTCTAACATCTCTCTCCTTAGGCAAATCACCCGTAGGTTTTCGACGACGCATCGACCTGGATACGAGAAGATTTCCATCTTGTTCGAGCTGTAAGCGATGGAACCGTAACCTGATCTACAATCTAAGATCTAGGTGGAAGAACATGAGTAAGATTTAACGCATCAACCAATGAATACAAAGAAAGATAGCGCTTATCAGAAGTGGGTTCCGCCAGTCTTCGTCGGAGTTAATTACGGTGGCGGACCCACGTGTCCTTACCAACCTCAACATCATAAACCATACTCCCATGCCTTTTTTTGATAATTGCAGCTGTCCACGGGCGACCCAGTCGATAATCACGAGCATAAACTGGAGCGTTCACAGCAAATCCGTTCTTTTTATTCTCTCTCTTCCCGTCCGATCGGGTTTTCTTCGGTAGCATCGCTTGTGCACCGTTCTCACCTTTCGACCCATCAACATCTCGGCTGGGGATTTCTCACCTATCGCAGGATGTGGGGTCGATCTGTATCCCAACAGGAAATTTTGTAATACTTCTTCTATAGTTCCCTCCCCTTTCGCTTTTTGTAAGCCTCTCTTGAACGTGTCGACGAATCTTTCTGCCAGTCCATTCGATTGCGGATGGTACGTAAATTGTGTTCCATTGTCAGAAACTAGAGTTTTCGGCAACCCGTGCGTCGAGAAAATGCTCCAAGTGCTCCAGTCGTTGTACCACTTGTCGCCACGGTCAGTGGTACTACTTCTGGCCATTTAAAATATGAATCAACAACAACTAAATAGGTAATACCACTTACCGAACCCGCGAATTGGACATGTAACTTGATCCACAGGGTTTCCGTTTGTGGACATAGTCCAGGATCTTGGCGAATGGGCTTCTTTGCTGCTTGTTGTGGGACCGCATCTTTCTCCGTTTCCTTTCGTATTTCCTCTGCTGATATCGGAGTGTTTTGAATCGACTCTGCCAATATGTGTTGTACATCTCTTTCAAACGACACGGACGCGACCACCGTTTCTTCATTTTTCGCAGATTGATTTTCGATGAGAGGAGACAGACAATTAGCTTGGTCGAGATCCTCCGTTCTCCGAAACTTCTCTTTTATTCGTGCATGTGGGCTGGTTATACTTCGTACTTTCGGCTTGAGGACATCGAACATGTCTATCCAATCCAACCCGACGAGATTGGTGTCTCAATCAGCCACATAGCATACAGTCGCGACGGCTTTACCTTTGAAGGTAGCCTCACATTTCATCACGCCCGACAGTTGCACTGCATCACCTGAGGCACTAGATATTTTAAAGGGAACTTTATCTAGCTTGGGGCGACTGAGATTTCCACGCCTCCCGTGAAACTATGGTGATGTCTGATCCGGTGTCAACTTGTAACTTTATATCTTTTCCGTTAATGCGAGAGGTTACATAGCGACGCCTACTTACATTAACCTGCATGGTGGTTAGTACACCATGCGCTTGACGATTTTGGTTCTTAAATCGACCTCTCTTGTGGTCCGTATACGGTCGGTGTTGACTGCTCTGACAGAATCCTTCCTTTTGACCGTACGAATTGCAGTCCTGACACCGATGTTTACAGAAAGGATAGTCCCTAGGGAAGTAAGAATCGCCACAAAATCGACACTTCGGTTTATTTCTCTTCGGATTCGTGTGTTGGCTCTGAGGATGCGCCTACGGCGTACGTTTATTTTCGGGCATTCGGTTGATTTTGGGCTTCTTGATCTGATATGCTCAAGTTTCATTACTTTCGACCCTATTTGAGTAGGCAATGAGGCTTCGAAAGTTATTATGTTCATCTACCAGATGATGCAACATAATATCTAGATTTTTATCTAAAAGGGACAACAGTTTCAGGTGAATTTCCGCATAAAACGGCAAACGAAGATCCTGGACGAATACAAGGCACCTGAACTGATCTTTCTTTAGCGGTCCGTACGAGAATGCATTACACATTCGATTCACAGTGGCTGCATACTTGTGAATGACTTCACCTTCGCGTATGGCCAAATTTGGGCACTTAAAAAGCCTATTGAAAAGCGAGGTATTATCGCCAAACACCTTTCCGCACTTTTCGATCGTTTCCTCAAATGTGAAATCCTTTGGCGAGAGTGGAAGGAGGTATGCTAGATAGAGATCATGGTCGTTTTTGCTGAATTTCCGCAGCAGCATGTTGATCCTCATTTCGTTCGGTAACCCTGCCATTCAATTTTCGTAAATATCCTGATAGCGAGCGTACCATGTCATAAAAATTTCACCTATAGAGGGTTCATAATGGAACTCACCAACATTCTTAATGAAGTCTTCTGGATCTTTATCATGTTTGGGCAGATTCATTGTTCCATGATGCATTGGACAATGACCGCAATTTTGGCAGTTTCGATTGAGTCCATCATTCGATAGTCGCCACTTTGCTATGACGTAACCAACTAGGAGTTCCGGTAATAATCTTGCAGAGCCAACAATCTAGAAAACTCGGTAATATAGCAGAAATAAAGTTCAGTCGGTCCACTGTTATGGGACATGATGCAGTAGCTTAGACTCCAATGGGAGAGAGAAGACTGAATAACTAGATAAGACTAGATCAAGACCATTACTTGTGTGATAAAGAATCCATTTATGTATTAACCGTGGGGTTGTGATTGGTTAGAAAGGATTGAACTAATAATAAAACCTTGATTTATTTTTCTATGCTGTTTCAATACATTCTTTTATAACTATTATTTCCTAATTATGGTCATTTTGCACACTTAAGTATTAGAGCGTAAATGGTTTCTAAGTATCGGCAAGTGTAAATACAAAAAACAAATTTGTTTTATTAATAATTTATGGTGATTTTTGCCTGAAAATGTATATTCTTTACTTTGTCTGGTTTTTATAAAAGTCGAAAAAGTGCGTATTTGTGGCATTTAAGAAAAGTGGTAATAGCTGATCTCAGTAATTGAATAAAATAACTTTAGATACAATTAACGGCTTTTAATTAAGAGAAAACAACATTTTTAACTAAAAGCTGTTAAAATATAATGTTTATCAAAGATTTAAATTGAAGTGTAAATTGTGTGACAGTAATTTAAACAATTTTTGACGCAAATCACTTCTGTCCTATTTCAAGGACATCTATCTTAATTTTTATCAATATATTAAAGATGATCTACAATCACCTTTAAGTGATCTTTAAGCCTCAACTCATTTATTTGAATAATTTAAGATTACTATAAGATTTATTTTCACATGTAAATAAGTCAACTTAAAAGTTATTGAAATACTAAAAAAAATAACCGCTATACTTTCCTTTATTCCAAATTTTATTTTATTAATATTCTGCTTTGACGTTCGAACTATAAAGTCGTAAATGTAAATTCGACAATGACTTGTTGCCATAAGAAATATTCATTACAGTCAGAGCATATACTGAACATTGTAAATCAAATTAGGTTATAGCAGCAATTTAAGGGATGATCGTTATTTTAAACAATGGTGGGAGGAAAATCAAAATGAACTATTACTTTTGTCAAAAAAATATTTGATAATTTTTGTCATTATATTTCGACTTTACGCACTTTCATACCATGGCTTTGATTTGCTATTCATTGGAATCTGCCCCTGACAGGTTTGATTGGCTGCTTTCACAATAATCTCAATAATATCGCTGTTCATTAAATGAAGACATAAATTTTGCACCCAACGAAGAAGACGCACCATTCGGCATAAGCTAAAACTTGTGAATGAAGAAACTAGCAGAATGATATAAACTCGTATAAGTTCAACAAATCAAAACTTAACTTTTAACCATTAATTAATTTTATTACTTTAAATTAAATGGCCTAATCGTCCTGACCTGCAGCGAACAACATTGCGTATTTTAATACATGGCGAAAATATGTAAACGTAGAGAGAAATCAATTAATATATTTGTGTTTATTCAAACGAAAAATATACTTAATTCAACATAAGTTAAATTTCGGATTGCAATCAGTAGGAATTGGTTTAAAATACTTAGACATTAGCAAATATTCCCCCTTTAAGAATCTATGGTATCAGCTTTTAGTTATGAACTTTTATAATCGCCTAAGAAATAACACAGCATAAAATTTTAATCGCCATTGAAACTTGACTTATTCATTAAAATATTTCACTTTTAGTTTAAAAAAATAATTTTATTTGCTGTGATCTAGTATCCTTATTTTTACGTTCCTGTCCAAAGAAATGTGATTAATTTATAATTCCTTTTCATATGCATATTTAAATTGCAGCGGCGCTGAATTACAGCTCACTAGCGCTTCTAAAATGGCCCCAGTATTAAGCCAACAGCCGTCAAGACTGGGTGGACCAAAACTTCCATTCCAAAAACCGCTATATTGCCAGTCCCATTGCACTTCGAGGTCGAAAGATTTGAGAGTAACTGAATACGTCTATTCAATTCAAGTACTCCGTTTTGGGGGTCTACTTCACATAGTTTAGCAGACATAAACAAAGGGGAGTTATCAGAACAGTCTATTCTGGACGTAACTCAGAATACAAAATTGTTATTTATACAAAATGATACCGTAAATAAGATGAGTGACGCATCAAAATAAAGAAGAAAAACGAACAAAGAATACATTTCTGGTAACTTTATCAATTTTTTGTATCTGAAAGCATCTTCCTTCCTTTACTGTAGTGTTCTAAACTTTCTGAAATATCATTCAAAGCGACTCATCATTACAATGAATAATTTTCACTTTAACCTGGCTAAGAATAATTTTTCTTGCAGAGCAAAAATTCAATTAGCTTCATGTTAGAGATGTTTTAGCTCGAAATAGGGGTTTTTACAATTTAAATTGATTACCATACATACATCTTTCTTTGTGTCAGTGATTCAAACTTAAATAGGAATCGAAAGTGAGAGTCTTTTATTCATAATTATAATGCACATTTCAGTAAATAAATCTCAACTTGAAACTACAATTCAGATCAGTTTCACGTTAAAAATTCACAAAAGTGTTTGCATCAAAAGTATAAAATATGGTTTACTGAGATATTATGGCAGTTAGAAACCATGTAACACCTCTGAATGAAGCTTTTCATGTTTTAATGGAGGTTTTCAAGGAGCGATAAAGGATATGGAATGCTTGCATGGTGATCACTTATATAATTAACAGTAATTTGGAATTGACAGTATTATCTTTTTGGTTCTTTAATTTGTTTCTCGAATTTTGTTTAATGAACTCGAATTTATAAGAAAATAGATTTGAGCTGTCATACATACATTGGATTTTGAAATGTTTAGCAAATTCATAGATTTCTGATACCTGGCATTTATTACAACGACCCACGACAAGGTGAAAAAACATCACGAAAATGCAGTAAAGTCCCATTTGAGATAAAGAGAAGGGAGTTAAAGGAATGCCGTGAATAAAGACAGAGTATCGGATTAAGTCTGTTTTGCAATTTTTGGATTTCAGGGGAGAAATATTATCTCAATTGGTGACTAACCATTTCAAATTCTAAAATGCACTTTCATGATTTGTCCCTTGAATTACTGAGTAAATTCTTTTCCACGGGGTTTAGACTTTATTGAATTAAATAACTAATATGGTCGGTCTTAAGAGTTCAATTCCTTTCTTTTAAAAGTCCGGAAAATGCAGGATGATAGGTCAAAATCATATGCATGACTTCTGATTTGATCAAGTTATAAATAATATTATGTGCACATATATGAAGCATCAAGACCAACCCTTACCGACTGAATAACACAGGCGGGTGAGCACCGAATACCGTAGGCAAGCACCAGCTGCAATCCAGGGAACGAATCATGAAATTTGAATTTTGGAACGAGAACTACCCACTTGGTAAGTATTGTTCAGCCCAAGTTCAAAAATCAGTTGAAGAATCTTTTTCACCTTGATGTCACTTGTTGTATCTTTTGATCCGCTCCCTTTATCATTTATGGAAATTTTTAGTCATTCGATGTCAGTTGTTTCCCACTAATTGATTGTATAATAAAAGCCAATAATGATTAAATCGTTTCGTGACGTGTTCATTATTCCAGTTTTAACTGATATTTAAAACTTATTTCTAGTTCAAATTTCTTCCTTTGACTGCGCTGCGCAAATATGGATTTATTTCATATTATAAGTCATCAAGTTCAAATAATGCAATCTATTCTTAATTTTTACTATATTGAAATATACCACCTAGATGTTATAAATTATACCAGCCTCCCAAAATTGCCTGCAAAAGTTAGACATAAATAATATTGCGTAACTACCTTAATGTTGGATTTTCCTCTGCAATTTAGCAATTTTCAACAAAAATATGAATTTTATGATTAATAAAAAATAAATTATTGATTTAAATTGTTCTGAATAAAAGTTATTCTTTACTATCCAACGCTTCCCGACGAAAACTGTTTATCCATGGCTTTGAGCGTTAGATCTAACTCGAAACGAACAAATCTGATAACTCCGCATTGATTAGTAAATTCCATATCTAGCAATAGTCTTATTAGACCAAATTTTCAAATTTTGACTTCTCCGTTAAATAAAATAGATAAAGTCGATTAAATGATCTGTAAACTTTATTGGGTGACTATAACTGAAAAAGCTCATCAAACAAACTATCCGCAGCAAATTCTCTGCGGAATTTTCTTTTCATTTATTTAAAGGAAAATTGATACTAAAGATGGGAGTTGAACATGGAGTATCCAGCTCTTAATGCAATGCCTAATAAAGGGAAAAAAGGATTTCTAAAAAACTCAAGTTTTGATTGGACTCTCTTAGTGTTTGAAATATAATTTTTACGATCGCTTAATATTGAAGTCGATGCAGGTTTTTGAGAGTAACAATTTCTTTTCGCACTGTTTTATTAACTTTTGCATCCTTTTTTTGTCATAAATCTGTCTGATTACAAATGAACACAAAGTGGTACTCTTTAAAAGATCAAGTATTGGTGTCAGTTCCATATATCAGATTACAGGGTTGTTTCCAGATTACGGAAGCAGGATTTTTCTTTTCAGTTGTAAAGGTAGCAGAATGTGTTTAGCCTATATGAATTTAGTATACCGCAGCGTAATAAGGTCCACTTTAGGTTATTTTAGATGATGGGAAATACATTTCGTTCACCCTTAGATTTACAATCATCAAAAAGAAAACTGCAAAAAGAAAATTTTAAATTTTCATTTTTTCGCAGAAGTTATTTTACAGACGATGAGGGATTACCGTTTGGAAAAAGGGGGTATTCAATATCGCCTTAATAAAAAGTAGTATTTAATCTGTATGTTGAACTTAAAAATTTCTTCTTTCACATCCACAGTGCAGAATGTATTCCGTAATTGTCTTTGTTCAAACTTTATGGAACATATAAAATTATCTGTTCCATAAAGAGAAAAGTCGTCATATATTAAAATATTTGATGAATATGAAAGAGAAGTTACCTTGATTTCAATTTCGAATTCGCTACTCGTGTTTGCCGAACTGCATTACCACTTTGTTAACAATACTTTTATATTTTATTCTGATAGTTATGCAAATGCCAAAGTAACTTTTTACCAAATCAGAGAAGAAGTATTAAAAATGTATATTTGTATGTTAGTACTGAAAATTTTTAATTTAGGTATTCATACTCTTTGATGTACCTAGAATGTATTTCAGACATAGGTAAGGATAAACGAGGTTGACCTATTACTAGGTTTCTAAACATAAAAATTTTATTATCACTGATTAAGTGTCCCACTTCCAAACAGACACAAACAAATTAGTTTTTCTTGGCGTTTAATGGTAAACAAAATCAGAGACATTTGTTTTATTTTCACCTTCTATACTTAATCGCATCTCTAATCTCTTTTAAAATGGCTTAGAAGAAATCAATTTTAGTGTTGTGAAATAAATGATTTTGTTGGAAATTGGTTTCGGTAACTTTTATTATGAGACATTTTATTTCTATGACCCACTATAATTTCAAATTAGATGGCGGCTAAGCCAAATGTGAATAAGCAGTCAGTGTATATTCAGGTCTTGCCAAAGTTTTTCAGATGCCAAACGCAGCATACACGATTCTTTTGGCCCCACAAGATGACTGCAGAGTCTTAAAGACAATCAGATTCCTTCAGTCATTTATGAATATCATTACTATTACAATTTCTACTCTTAGCATGCATGACAATTCTTTCAACTTTCATATCAAAATTTGTAACATATCTCATCCAACATATATTTCCTGGTGATTCAACATTTATGCCTTCGAGATTTATCACAGAGAGAAATAGGAAGGTGACGGAAATTATCCAAAATTCTCTGATATTATTCTTTATCACAGCATTTCCCATATTTACCTTATTTTGGTGTTGAATTTTCTTCCATATTCTATCAAAAGACCAATTTGACGTTATTTACTATTTTGACGGCTTTGATTCATCTCTCCAGTTTGTCTTCAACTAAAAATTTAACTTGCGATTTCTTTTAATCCATAGCATTAGCATTAAGCCCTACAGACGCATTTTGATTAACTTTCTTCTACCCAAAAATCTCGCAGATAACTCTTATATTATAGAACAATTTTAATGTTTGATTTATAGAAGGTCTATAATCAAGAAGTGCTTTCTTCTTCAAGCAATCTTTAAATGGTCAACTTTTTTCAATATGAAATTTTTATCACAATTTTAAATTAAACGAAATTACAAAATGCAGAACTTAAAGTGAAATTATAAATAGTTTAAAGGTATAAAAGGATATTATTACGAGTAGCTATTGTGATTGTGGCCTTAGATAAGGCGTTTTATTAATGAAGCATCCTCCTCATATGAATAAAGAAGCAATCCAAATAACTTATTAAGGTATTGTACTTACGACTTTGCAAAAAATCTACTGTCGGTAAAATCTTTTTTAAAGTTTCTTATCGAGGCATCACGCTATATAAGCACTTCTAGCATAAAAATACTTTATCAAAATATAGAAAATTTTAAATGTTTCAAATTTTACTATAAATGGAAAAATGATCTTGGATGAACTTCTTCTTAGTGATTGCCCAGATTGTATGGCATTTAACCACCAAGCAGACAGGACTAAAAACTTCTGCGCAAATCTGCAACACCGTTTTTCCCCCATCTGCTTTCAGTTTTACCTGTTTGCTATTTATGTCTTTGTTATATAGGTTGGAATCAGATCAACTAGACTTCTCAAAACGCAGCTTAAAAATATCAAAATCGTCTATTCTTTGAGCCTAACTTGCTGTTATACAATTGAATAATATATGAAAATAAGTGAAGATTACTTTAATTGTAATAAATAGCATCTGCCTTGAAAGTATTGTAAATGAGCTATATTTTCATGAGACTAATTTTGATGGTGATCAGACTGATTCTTTGAAAGAACTGATGTATCACTTCATATATTCCCCTTTCTCTTTACTTCTGTTGCAGAATGTTCATGCCTAATATCAGATAGTTCAAAAGCACTGGGTAACAACCTAAAGTCTTCAGGGAACATATTATAAAGTGAGATAAAAGGAGGAAAAGTTTTAAAATGAAAAGTTGGAAAAAGTTAATATATCAAAACGTCCATCCGTGAGATAAAATGGGATTTATGAACTACAACTGTTTCATATTACGATAATTGCAATTTCGATGCCACTAAGAACAAACTGAAAGAGGTCAGATTGCATTCATAGTTAGTTACAGAGATTTCAAAGAGAATTTTATTTCTTATGGGAAGCGAGAACTCTAAACGTTTGCGGAAATAAAAAATTGGATTTTTGATACTAGAGCTACATTATCTGCTTCCTATTAAAGTCCTTAACGGTCCCCTAATCGATTAAGTCTCAGATAGTAATAAGTCATTTGACTGACCACATCCACATAGGTTATCAACGCACGTTTGACCTCTAAGGTCATAGATATACGTGGACCCTAACACCAAATGAGTCACTCTAGCGTAAATCCCCAAATGAGAGGTAGATGAAAAAACCCATATAAGCACGTTTTATCGATATATATAACATTCCACGGATCCGGACAACATGGAAGACTATCAGCAAATGATTGATCGAGCCTATAACTTTATGGATGAAATCGAAGATAAGAGAGCATTCTTCGCTGCATGTAATACAACGCGAACCATACAAAACACACTTCTAAATATGAAGAATAAGGATTCCGATGAATACAATAGATTATTGGAGAAACAAGTGGAAGCGCAGACATACATATGGAGCGCTGTTTCAACAGGGATGCGGAATATTATTCTCGGGAATCCAAAACCGTCCGGGAGGTGAGGCATCATTCGTTGAAACATTTGTAATTCATTCTGAAAATGTACTTGTATTTAAATGAAATTTGAGACTTTCCTGAGTTGCATACCTGAATTAAAGAAATAGCGGGAATTATGGCTTTGAAATTGAGATTTAGAATTCTTTCTTAGGCGAATAAAACTCTTTTATTTAACGTAGCAGAGCAAAAATATGTAATTTAGAAATTTTCCAATCAACCTTTTAAAGATCAAATTCCTTCAGACTTTTCCTTTCTTAAAGAAAACCTGGGTGACTTTTTTTACATAATTTCGCGACTATTCGTCTTTCACAATATTCTTGTATCATCCATTTGCAGGATAAAGATACCAACCAACTAGCAGAATAAGTCTGAGTTTGTGATGATAGATTCGCCAATGTCTTCTCTTTTCCCGATAACTCCGAAAGTCTATGCATATCACACCTCTTTCAGCTAAGGCTAATGCCCGATAAATCAAAGGGAATAATTTGTTGGTTGTCTACTTCAAAGGAGAGCTTCATGTTAAATTAGAATAATTTATTTTAAACACTTATTTCTTAGGCAGTATGATGTCTTTCAATATAGAACCTACTGTGTAACTTTCTCAGTTATCTGCAATTTACTTTGAAATCTATAATTTTCACCATTCCTTCGGAAGGTCCCTCTTTTCGAGTGATGAGCCATAAACCTGAAGTAGGAATTAGAGAACAAAAGGAAGGTGAAACAATGCTTTATTTTGCACCGAAAGTGGTATATTGATTCCACGCATCGCTGTATTACTTCCAAGTCACAGATCACGGCATAATGAGATCACCCGTCCTTCACTAACTGGCCCATTGTCTGACCAATCATATTCCACCACCACCAATTATAATCATGGAATTATGAAGACTAACAGTTAATTAAATCTTTGGTCGATAAATGTCTGGTTACTAAACTGGTCTTGTCTTTTCATTCTTGAGCGTACATCACAACAGAGTGCTTTGATAATACATCAAAATATTAGCTACAATGATTCTCAAAATTTTGATTTCTATATTTGAAATTTAGTCTTTTGACAATCTTGATTAATTCAACTGGACATCTTTAATAGCATTATATTCACGTCAAGTCACTATAGAGGTTTTATTTTCTGTTTGTTTTTCTGCTAATTGGAGTTTTAATGCGATTTTACCTTGCATATAAAATTTCTTACCGGAATTTGTATTATGATATTAATTAACAGGGTAGAATAATTGAAGGATGCAATATGTGGGGATGAATTACTGAATATTCCTGATTTTTTCTAATTCTGGTAGTTTGCCATACATGAACGATGACGTAAGTTTACAGCCTGCATATCGAGGTCAGGGATTCGTTTAATTACATCACAGCTGTAAATGATTGAACCTAATGATATGAGTGACCTCTCCGAAAGTGTACGCATTAGGACATGGTAACGACGTAATCAGTAACTTCATGTTGCGCTTAGCCATTCCAGGCTTTTTTGTATATAATAATAGAGTTTAGTCTGTTTTTTTCAGGTAGCATGAAAAGCAGTTTTCTCTTAATCGCTTGTGAGGCTGTAGGGACCAGTCACACTGGAGCTATAGAGGGACTCTTCTGCAACCACAGTGATTGAAAAACGAGAATTGTAATGAAGAAACAGCGTAACAAGACTAAACATACTCTTCAATTTTGTACAAGCTTTCTTAAGTTTAGGATCCAGTTCCACCTTGTGTTATTTGCCTAGAAGAGACCGAATATCATGCGGTTCTGGAAGAAACACGCACTTAATGTAATATCGATAGGCTGTGGGATTTTTTTATAAATGTCAATATTTAAATATCAAATTTAAATCAATTCATTCTAGGTAAAACATTTTAATCTAGATCAAAGTAACGGTGAAGATTTTTATTAATCTACAGGTTCTATTAGGATGAAACAAAACAATAAGGAAAGAACCTCGTTGAGGTAGAAATTTCATTAAAATAATTGAACAGCTCTAGTATCAGGAATTTTTGAGTTGGTGACATCTAAAGAAAAGATTTTGCAGAAAGAATATAATTTTTCAGTACCCGTAAATCAACTTCAAACATTAGAAACAATTCAGAGGACAAAAGCACTACAGATATCAATTTGAAATAAGTAAAAAGACGGACAAAGACAGGAAATTGTTTTGTTAAACAGATTACTTTTCGGTAGGCAGTACTTATGAATGAAAATTTTCCTAATGTTACTAAATAAAAATTGATAAAGACAAGAAGATTTCAGGTATTAAGAAACAGTAGCAGGATCAAAAGCCTCTTTTCCTGCTGAGAGAAACTAGAATTTATTGAGTCGTAAAACGCACATTCAGTTTTATTATTTCCATGCCACGGAAGCCAATAATTTAAATTATAAACAAATAAACTTCTTCACAGACTGACGGAAAAATAAATTTTCAACCTATAAATGTTCAAAACAAATAGTTCTCAATCAGAATGAACGAAAAAGTGTATCAAAGATAAAGGAGTTCATCGTCTTTTTAGAACAAATTAAGAATTGATTATTGAGTATTAATAAATTAATGAAATAACAAATTTTTAGTGAAAAGACATGAACTTGGACAAATACTGCCAATTTAGAACTGTATTTTGAGATTTCTTTTATAAATTTTTATATGCAAGCGCACAATTGCTCCAAAAGCCACGATATTATAATAAATGTTTAAATGAAATTTGGTTTCAGTTTTTCAAGTACGAACTGATAAATTGCATATCCTCAAGCAAAAAAACAAAAACTGCTGTTGCATATTTCTATTTTACAATTCTTAACAGCACATTGAAATGTTGATTGACCAGATTGAAAATGGATCCAACAAAAAAGCTCATCTAACAGGCATTATTTTTAATAATACAAACCGGTGAAGTGCGTTGTTATTGAGTGCTCTATTTTTTTTGGGCAATCGCATTAAAGGCAAGAGGGAAAGAGAGTGGCTATACAGTTTATAGATCCCCATGTTCCAACGCCTCCTTTCGAAAAGGAAATCGTGCAATTTTTATAACACTTTACCTTCGAGTAGTGGGAATTGCAAGGCTGGTATATCTGGGAGCATCTGAGTAACGTAAACCCTCGGCACCTAAATGAAGGTTGAAATATAAAAGTTATTCAATATAAAAAACAAATAAATTAATAAAATTAGATGCTCTTTTACCTTTTGGCCATATCACTCCCGGATTAACTCCAGAAAATGCCAGCAATTCGAGCTTTCGACAGCATATTCAATTTCGTGGAAGCACTGCAGAATATCGCCGGGCACATTTCTTTTCATTCTTTATCTTATGATGGCAAGTCTCGAGTTTCAAAAACTTGTTTTGGAAACTTGAAGATTCAACACAACATATTTTCAAAAATGTGCTGTCTTGAGAAATAGGAAAGCAAGAATTAAGCATTACAAAGCAGTTATCAGAAGCAGTTGCTCATCCTCTAGATTAGATGAACGATCTACGCCACATTAAGAACCGAAGTACATAATAAACATTTATTAATAAGTAAACCTTTTATGGATCATCTAAACACCTGTAGAAATTACGGCACCTCCCTAATGTAAACCATTGTGAATAGATTACCACAAAATCTGGCAACCTGACAATGTTTTTCCCAACAGTTGCTGCTAAGAAAAAGAAATTTTAATTCACTTTATAATTTTAAATGAATTATAAAAAATGACCAAACTGACTCACCAAAATCGTTACTACAGAATCCATGTTGAAGAAATGTTAAAACTCAAGCACAAAGCGAGTTCATTGTATTTCTCATAAGATTAATAAAATTTCAATTCATTTAGGATATGCCTTCTTCTCCGTCCGTGTCTCACTTACATCCCGGAGATGTAATAACTGATTATAAGATCATAAGTATGAAAAATTCATGTAGATAAATCATTTGAATACTTGTTATGCGTGCTAACATGCTAGATCGATTAAGGTGGTTATTTGATTTTGAAATTGCAGCAAAATTACATTTTTCCTATATATTCTAGAAGTAATTTTGCTTGTGACCTAAAGAACATATTTTCACTGATGTTAATGAAAAGAAGTGTGTATTGCCTTTGTCTGGGAACTAGAGATGCAGAAAGTATTTATAAATTCAAATCTTTGATTAAAAACGGAAACAGATCTAGAAGCCACTTATAGTTTGAATTTATACTTTTTGATAAGAGTTTTAGAGGTGGCACTGCTCATGAAAGAAAGAGACTTTTATAAATTAGTTGTTAAATATATTTAAAAAAACAATAATACTGACTCATATGCCTACTGCGTACATTTCAGATAACTTCAATCTAGAAGACTAGCTGCCATCTTTTATCTTTTTTTATATATAAATTTAAGTAAAATAGCTAAATTTTGGATTTCTGACAGTCGCATTAGATGCAGAAGATGAAAACTTAAAACCCCATTAGGGTTACCGTTCCATTCTAGCATTCTATCAGGTTGTAACACAAGTTCTGTCCAAGTTTTGAGCTATGTATTTGGGGCAAGATTACTTCAATTTAGCTTGTTAATGTTGTGTGCTTCTCTATGGTAATTAATAAAATATTATTTCTTCCTTTGGATCGTGTGATAATTATCGTTATTAAAAGCTATTTCTAGCCCTAATGTACAAATAAAGAGCTTATCAGGCCTATTTTACCGTTTCAATTTCATAAAAGAAATATGGCAAGCTCAGCAGCAAAAACACTCAAAGATATTTATGGAAATGCTTTTGTAAATGTAAAGACCTGCAGAAGGTAGTTTTCTGCAGGTGTTTTCAAAAAGAATGACTTCAGACTGAAAAACGCACCGAGAGCAAGATGCTCAAAAACTCAAATCTGAGCAATTGCAAGTTCACATTGGTGAAAATCCAACTTGCACTATTAGAGAACTGAGCAAAACCCTTAATGTAAGTTGCCATATGACCATATATAGAGAAATGAAAAAAATTGCCTGGGAAAGTCTCATAGACTGGGAAATGGCTCCTCTCTCCACACGATTTGTCAGAAATCAACAAACAATAGCGTGTGACATTTTGTGTTTCACTGCGTTCTGGTGAACTTCAGACACCTTTTTTGACCCAGCGACGAGAAGTGGTGGATCCTTTGCAACAATGTTAAGCACAAAAGATAGTGGCTAAGTCGTGGTTCTAAGCCAATTCCACAACCGGGAAGTAAACTACACCCGAAAAAATTCTTTTGTGTGTATAGTGGAGTTTGAAGGGAACTGTTTAATATGAACTAAGTGGTGACAATCAAACAATAACATCTGAAGTTTACTGTGAGCAGCTAACTCGTTTAAAAGCAGTTAACGGAAGGCAGGAAATACGGCCTTTTTTGACCAATCGAAAAGGAGTGATTCTGCACCATGACAATACCAGACCCCACACTTCAAGAGCAACCAAAAATCTCCTTGAAGAATTTGGCTGGGAAGTCATGCATCACCCACCATATTCTCCTGATCTTGCACCAACCGATTTTCATCTTTTCAGAAGCTTACAGAATCATGTTATGAGACTAAGGCTTCAAGAGGTTGAAGTTAGAGAATGGGTCAAAATGAAGCTAATTTCTTTTTTGAGTCCAAACTGGCTAAATTCTATGAAGAAATAATGAGAAAGCTTATGCAAAGATGGAGAGATGTAATTAATACAAATGGTGACTATGTTAAGCACTAGATAAATGTATTTTTGGCAAAATTTTCACTTTAATTCAAATTAAAAAACTGGACAGAAATTCTGTTATAACCTGATACAAAGCGTCAAGACGAATGTAATGTTTAAATCGACTCCAATTTATTTATCCGTCATCGTCCTATCAATAAATACAGAAATCCGAAACTTAAATATAGCAAAAACAGAGTTTGTTTAGAGGGTTAAATGCTCATCTGAAAGAGAACGGATTCATTCTAATGCACAAAACTCGAGCATTAAAATGTGCAAACTTATTGCGACCTAGTAAGTCAAAGCCCAAATGAGAATCACGACAATTAGTCACCAAGGGAACGGTCTTCGCAATTAATTCTTAAACTGATATTGTAATTAAATAGGATCCTGATGATAAAATTTTTAAATGTAGATGGATTTACAATGCGTCAATACTAAGCAGAAGATAAATTTGATGAAGCAAATTTCTCCAAGGACAGTATCTTGAAGCTGGCCGTTAGTGCCTAATGGTAGTATAGGGCAAATAATTCAACGAAATACTTCACAGAGTTAAAAACAGCTTATCGGTGTAGTCAAAGATGCCTCTTACCATATCCTTGCCGTCGCTTTTTTGATTTTTTAGAGAATGATTTATATTCAGGATATTTAAATTCTTTACGGGCTCGAAAATACTTCGGAACGCGAGCTACCGTAACTCATATTCTTTGCTGTCTCTGAAGCACATAGTATTTCCCAATGCGTTTGAATATTGCCAGATGGAAAAAAAATTGATGAAATATCGATTGCTATGACTGCTGAAAGGAAGAAGACGCAGAACTGTTGTCAAGTGAACATGACTGACATTTTTACACATTTTGTCATAGAATAATAAACGAGCAAATAGCAAATGTTTATAAGTCGTGCAATAGTTCTGTAAATTTATTATTCAGCAGGATTGAAGACGCTTTGTGATAACGAAAGCAGTGAATCTTAATCAAGATCTATATAACTGCGTAATCCTACCAGCTCGAATACTAGCAATGTTTTTGTCATTATTAATTTAAGCGCAATGATTTTTCCGGAATGTCTCGTAAGCGCTTTCCATTGTAAAAGAACCGTTATTAGAAAACTAAAATACAAATGTGAGCTCTTAATATAATTATACTGCCTATATTATGATGCGTTATGAGTATTTTAAATGATTGGTCACATGAATGAGTAATAATTTAACAAAATTCTATTTCCGTTTCACAGAAAAGCCAATTATGCTATGCTACTGAACGTCCGAGTTATGGATTACTTTCATTTAACGATAAAAGTACAACCAGGTACGTATGTAAAAACTGTTGGTAGGCGTTTGGAATAGATTAAAATACGGTTTAAGAATCTAGCACAGTGATTAAAGAGTTGGAAAAAGGGAAAGTGCTGTTTGATGACAATTTAAGTACCCGCAAAAGTTTTAAAAACTTGCTGATGTATGCATGGCAATAAGATGTTGCTGCTTGAGTGCGGTTCCGATAAGTGACATGTTGTCTTAAAACATTAAATTTCACTAAAAGACATCTCAAAAAATATCACCGAAAAATTTTTCTTAATTTAAATGTTTTTTTCTTATATGCAGCTAAATTAATCCAATTTAAGAATGATAGAGGGTGAATAAATGTTAACGAATAAAGAAGGGTTGTATCTGATGACATAACTTTTGTAAGTTATGTCAAAAGCGTTTTTTTCTGCTTAATTTTTTCTTGAAGTCGTTTGTTTAAACACCGTTAAAAAGTAGCGTCATGTTTTGCTATTAGAATGCATTGAACTACCTATTTTAATTACAGCATTGAAAAATTGAAAATTTAGGAAGCTCAATGAGGAATAAAAGATAAATGTTGGATAACTAAGAGAAAAATCAAATCGTCTCATAAAGTACGTAAATACCAGTAAGTTTTCTGTCCGCATATTAAACATATTGGCAGAAGATCTTGCTGGAGTATATGAGCAAAAAACTACGGCAAGAAAAATATTTTTGAGTGATTAAAAGTGTGACCTTTTTGCGTGCATATTGTTTACCTTTTCCTTCTTGAGTGGGGCGGTAGCTTATGGCTATTTTACAACTGCTTTGAAAGCGTTCTACTTGACATATAACTGTTAATCACCATCATTATGTGATGTCCAAATGTATTTTTTTTACAGTTGTGTTCCGACCCAGAAATCAGCAACAGCCAAGACATAATAAGCTGCGGTATTAAGCCGAGTAGTCTATTGGGTAATCAAACGCGAAGACGCCTTCGAAGAAGCAGCTAAGACGTGACTATTTTCCTTCAAATGGGAAAAATATATTCAATAAAGGAGCGAGGACTTGCACATTACAAAAGTCTTGAAAGACTTGTGAATTACCAGATATTTACATTATAAACTTTTTATCTCTCATCCTTAGAAATCGATTTCTCCGTCGATATGTGGTCGGCAGATCGCATTGTTGTTAGTGTCATGTTTTGCAGAGATCTGATTTTTCGAGATACCAGATAGATTTTTGTTGATTGAGAAACATCGTAAGCATTCTGGTCAATGCTGTTTCCAGTATATCGACAAATACGATATAGCCTCTGGTTATTCTACAAATAGATTCCTTCAAAACAAAGCCGCAATTGATCTACAAGATTTTTGGTAATGTGCATGAAGATTATACAACAGAAGTAGCTATCGACTTGTTGAAGAAATTGCCAGTATTTGGCCTAACAATGCGACCTGTTGCTTATCCTCCAACGAAACACTGTTTCTCATAATTAGCAAACGGCATATAGGAGAGAATGCAGAGCTTACCTGCCCCCGTAGTGAAGAAAGATGCCATGTTTAACCCCTAAATTTGTCAATTTGGAATTGGAAAGGCTTTGGAATCAAGGGATCTCGGTGAGACTATTAAGTCTTCAAAAGCCATAAGCGATAATATTCGTTATAACCATTGTAAGCTTCATGACCGGGGCAAATCACCCATGTAGCGGCAATATCACCCTTTATGTCTCTCTCTAAACCGCATCATGTTCAAATTATCAATTAAATAAACAAATGTTATTCAAAATATAAAAGTAACGAAAACCTTAAAGTAAATGTAGGTATCGTCAATAAAGAAATGCCTAATATTTTTTTTAAGATCTTCATTTTCTTCTTGACACCAAGAATTCAACTTCGAGTTCATCTTGAGTCTTCTGGGCAGCGTGACGTTAATCTGGAGTTGTTTCACGGGCCTTATCAGATGTATATCCTGGAAGTTTGAAAGCATCCAACAGGGGGTAAAGTAGTGTTGACTTGGATCATGCCCGATCCAAATGAGACCATTTGCTTGGATTTTATAGATGATTTTTTCCCGTCGTTTTACTACAGTTCAAGCCATCAAAGAGAGACTGAATCGGAAATCCTGAGCAAACACGGAATCAAAGATAATGAACACACCTTTTTATAACTTTTGGTGGTACTTAAGTCGTATTCTCTGGTATCTTAGCATGGTTGGTAGTTTAATTCGTTTTTCTCATTATTATTTCTGCAGGCGACTTACCATCCGGAATCCTATAGGTCAGTAGGAACTTTCGCAATTTGAATGACCTCTTATATTCTATAAGTGAGCACTTTTTGGCTTACTAAAGCACATCGGGACGCGAAATGAGCACAATAGGTCCTTATATCTTTGCTACTCATCATCAATAATATCCTCTATGGCGTCACTTCCTTCACACGCTACTACATATTACTTCATCAATAACCAACTCTCAATTCTTTGGTCTCCTCATCACATACAACTCAATAAAGTTTTAATCCAACTGAAGCAAACGTTTTTTCTTGTAACTCATCTAATCAACTACAGTATTTTCAATTAAGATCTAATTTTTGGCCACTTCTGTTTAAGCTAATGGAGTTCAGAGGCTTGACTTCTCTTTTTAGATTAAATAATAATTTTCTGCTAATACAACTTTTCTTTTTCAATAATATGAGTTAATCTGCCGGAATTTTTAACTAATTCTGTTTTGTAAAAGTTATATTTGCTAATTTTATATTATTAATTTGTAAACATTACAAGAGTGGATTAACCGTTGCCTTAAATTTGCATACGCTTTTATTTTAAAGCAATCAAATTAACTTGCTTTGTTTTCAATGGCCTTTTTTTCATTTTGTAAAAGTGTATAAAATAAATCTGAAATTTAAATGCCAAATGTTGCTTTATTTCATCCTAGTTGCTAAAAATAAGTATTTATGGCTCTTCGTCCATGGACTAAGGAAATAATTGAAAACAGGAATTAAACAGTTCATTTTAATTTCACACTTGACCGTGACATTAAATAACGTGCCACTTTACAGAAATTTTGATTAGCTATTAACAAAGTCCCTATTTTGAAAAATTAAGTCCGGCGATTTTGTAGTTTTAACAGTTTAAAAATTTAAGTTATTTTTTCTCAAATTTCGATAAGCACATTTGATAGGTGTTTGAGTTTAGAAATTCATTTATATAAGGCTTTAAATCTTAGCTAAGTGAATTTTGAGCCGTGTAACTGTTATGATCTGCCATTATCTGTAGGTCACCATAACTGAAACTTAGATTTCCTAAAGAATTGCACTTGTTACGAATACAATCCAGCAACGCTACAATACTAAACGACCGAAAATATCTTATCAAAATAAGCTACACGTTGTTGTATCGAAGTATTATACGCGATTTACGATTATAATATACGTTAATTAGTTCGAAAAAGGGGAATGAAATATAGTGAATAAGAATTTTACATAAAAGAATAATTTTGGGAAAAAATATTGTTTTCTCGTATATGCTGTAATTATCCAAGCTTTTGATTAGCATAAATATAAACAAATTAATGTGTATTGAAGTTCAGAGGGCAAGTAATTATATATATATATATATATATCAACAAATATTTGGTATTCACTTGTTTAATTCTCAAAGCATAATATAACGCAATTTAAATCCTAACATAACTATATTAAATTAAACAGTGAAAAATTTGTTTGATGAGCTATGGCAATACGATTATAGTCAATCATTATAATTTAAAATACTTACAAGTGTTTATTAGTCACGGAACAATAACTGAACACGCAAGGCGGAAGAATATAGTCCGGCGAGGAAGGAAACGTCGGGCGGTTTTAAATAGATGCATAGATTAAAGTTGGGATGTTAAGAGTAGTGCTTTATTAAGATTTAACCATCAGTAAGCTAATCACTTTCTTATAGTGTACGTAATTAACTTTGTAATATCTAAATGAGTCAAAATTATTTTTTCTATTTGATCTCTGGATTTCTGAGTGCCTTCGTGTTTGCGATATTCAAAGACCGTCGGCCGCTTGAATTGATTGGATAATGGACCTTACAACTTGGCTTAATTTGCATATTTTTACTGTCAAAGGAGTGTAGATAAAAATAGCAAAGACTTTTGGAGCACAAAAAGTTAATGAAAAGCATATCTTTTTGGATTATTGTTTTCCCATGCTTATAATTTATATCCACTGGATAACATGACTGCTATTGCGGCTAGTGTTGAATCCGAATAGATAAAAAAGAGGCTTTTTCTTTAAGGGCAGATTATAAACTATCTTAAGGAAAGATTTACCACCGTGCATAATCCATCGTTATGCACGATAATCCTCTATTAGGGAGGAAAACAAATTTTGAAGTAAGTTGGATTCATTGGCCATTATAATTAATGCTGTAAATATCCGTCAACACACAGCTTATTTTGCGTTAAAGGTAATTAAAAAACAAAGTTTTATAATTTTAAATAATAACTCTGCCGGATGAAGTGGAATATTGTATACATAAAAATTAACATAACAATTATTCGTGCTTACTATTATTATTACAAATTATTTACAAATGTTAAAGATATAAATAAATACTACATTACTCAGAGATCACATTAGTTACCATATAATTTACTGACAGCATTAAAATGCTGACCTTTTTAAAAGAATTCAAATAAAACCGGTAATGAAAAATAGCAAAAGCTTTCCTATTTGATTTGATTTTTTCTGAAGAAATTATAATAAAAGTTATAGATTTAGTTATTTTCTCTAATTATTGGTTTTTAGTTAATTAAATCTGCAAATTAAAAATTAAGTTTATAAAGACATTGGTAATTTTAAATTAATGAATATTTATTAAGTCAATGATAGTTCTAATTCAAAATTATTTCCACATAGTATTTTATTTGCGCAACATTAAATGAAATCAAAATGATATTCTTCTTAATTTTTATAATTTTCAAGTACTGAAATAATGTGACCAGTATGAAAAGGGTACTAATGTGTTTCTTCTAAATTACTAATATTAACATCTTCATCTATTGCTCTAGACTTTAAGACATTATCGGACGAAAATAATTAGCCAGTTTATTTTAATTGCAGATGTTGCTTTGGAAATAGAAGAAACTCGAGGTAAGTTATACAGTTTTTTCTCAAGACTCTGTTGATGAAAGGTTTGAACGAAACGCGTATACTTTTAATGGATATAATTGGCATGCATTATCCCTTTAAAATTTTTTCCTGGTCAAAATAATTATTTCAGATCTGGAGGAAGGGAAAAACAGAATCTATAATTATTTGGTTGCTCCATTTTTTGCAGGTTAACACTAAAAGTGGACGACTTCAAGAACCTTCTCTATAATATTCAAATAGATCGATCTCTCTTTATTATTACATGGTATAAAATACAAATAGTTATAATATTTTAACGAGATTTACTTGCTATATAAGGAAAATTTATACAAATTCACTTGAGCATTTTAACCTAAGTTGTAATTTCGAGAATAAATTTTTAAATTATTTATCAGAAAAATGCAGCTCACTTAAGATTCAACTATTTTAATTATTAATATGCATTTCATTTTGCCTATTTATGCTCGCTTTAAAGCGAAATTCACGCAGAGTAGTTGAAACATATTGGAAGAGTAATTTTTGTTCAAAAGTGAAATTTTCAAATAAATATTTATAACTTGAAAAGCTGTATTATTTTATTCAAGATTAATCTAATTGAATTATTCTCAGCGTACAATTTAATTATTAAGTTGCTTAAAATGCAGATATATCTTACTTACCGGTGGAACTGCATTGTTTAAAGGTCCCCTCTTTTGTCAATATCATTCTTTAATATGAACTAATATATATTTATTAAATTAATAACATATATTATATAATTTTTTACAAATGCTTATGATTAAAAATTCAAAGTTATTAAATATAATGCCAATAAAATTTAATGCTTCTCAACCGATATGACTTAGTATTTTTTGACCTTCATTGTTTAAAATATTTACGAAAAATGTTTCCCAATTTTCACAAATGATAAAAGAAAGAAGTACATTCAAAAATTAGCAAGAAAATAAAACCAGCTCAATTCGATATCCAAATATTTTTTAACTTCAAGTAAATCTAAATTCTTATCATTCCTGAACATTAGATTGTTCCTTAAAAATTAGTTATTATTGTTTTAATATTATTTGTATTAAGTGTCGTTTTGTAATATACAGAGCAACATGCATAAATTTATCCTTGATGCGCAAAAAAATTAACCCAGGTTTTTCCTCCTCGACAAAATGGGAAACCTCACAAAGAAATAAAGAGGTTTCTGATTCGAAGCACCTAGTGCTCGTAGGAAAAAACTCGGTTTACTATTAATAGTTGTTTGAATAATTTCTGAATAAAAATATCAAATAGCCAAAGTGAGCATTATTGTGAACGACGTTCCTTTAAAATACTAGCTATAAATTCTAAAATATCATGATAAAAATATATATACAGATTTGATTTATTATGTTTGAAAGTTTGATAATAGTTCCCTTTACATTTATTTATTTAAAGAGAAAATTACTGAGTCTTCAAGTTTCCATGGAAATAAATTATGCACAGTCTAATTTGCAGTGTGAAAATCACAGACGTAAAGAGTTGGCAATTCATCAAAATTCTGGGCCTTAGTTTTATTCTTATGGTAGATATAGTTTGTTTCAAAATTTTTAAACTTAGAAACATAAAAATAAATATTTTTCTTAGCGGATCACAATCGTTTGGGTTAAATTTTGCTATAATTTTATTTCTTAGGCTAACAGTGCAAACTTTTGAATTGAAAAATGCTAAAACTTTTGAATGGCAAAAGAATGCAGTGATTTTTTTCATAATATTCATGAAGATAAAATATAATATACGATATTTTCGAAAATCAGGTTTCATTGAGTTTGTTTCAATTATTCTCGGAGCACGAAAGATTTTTTTGAATCAGTCCAAATTTCTTTTAATTATAAAAGAAGATTTCACTGTATTATTGTGATACTTGAAGTGTTTTTAATAAATGTAAGTGCACTCGCTTTGCCTTCCGATAGAGGCGGATATGCTCAACTTTGTTGGTCACTACTGTAATGTAATGATGATATTTAATATTACATATGCATAAATAAACTAATTTTATTTAATTCCTACATTTATATTATTTAATAATTCAGTGCGTTTCAGTTTCTTTAGTAAAATTAGAATAGGATTAATATTTTATGTACCAAACGATATCTAAAAGCAGCGCATGTCGACAACCTACAAATTCTCTAAAAATGTATTTATTGAAATTTTTAAGGCTTTGAAATTTTAGTCAACTGATATTTAAATGATCTTATTGGAATTTGGTCATACTGAAGCAGCAAAGTGCATGAATAGCTGGTGTTTAAAAGTTGTAATTCATAAAAATGTATTTAATAAATCGGCTGCGCAGGTAGTTTGGTCCTAAAAATTAATAAATAACCAGAAATATTCTTATGTACGAATATACAGCATTTCAAGGAATTACTTTTTAGTGAATTTAAAATATTCATGTTTCCCCTAAACAATCAGCTTAATTTCCTGTAGTTTAAAGGGAATATGTTTATTGGTAATTATGTACATATTACTAAGCACATGAAACTTAAAGGGTATTAAAATCTCCAAAAGCAAATCCTTAACCAGTAGCACGCGAGATGCGCATGACCACTTTGCTGAACACGAACACAAGCCGGTCAAAACATTGTGTTGTTGCTAATTGTAAAAACAGTGTTTCTATCGGATAAAAACAAAATAAAATAATTTGTACTGATTTAATGCAATCGATTTTTTAAAATTAATTTGGAAAAATAATGTTTTTTGTTTATTTGTGCATTTTTAGTAGCTTTCATGATAAAGATTTAAAGAAAATGATATTTGTAATCATATATATAATTTAAATTCCTTTATTTTAATTTGCCGTTAAATTTTATGAATAGTAACTGTTAACTCTAAAACTGTGATTAAGCCCAAGAGGAATAAGCAAATTGGAAGCTGTGTTATTGCATTTTAAATCTTAAATGAACTTACCAATTTTATAATCTAAAATTTCATCATCATATTCATAAATTTTTTATATAACAAAAGCGATTTAATTTAAAAAATGACATGAAAATGTCATTTTCGTCAACACTGGTCGAAAGGGATAAAATCGAGATATGCAAATACGGTGCGCGTTTGTCATTCGCAACTTCTTGAAAGTTACTCCAATCTTTGCTCCATATTTGAATATTTCTCGTTTTGGGTCAGTTTTGCAAAGTGATGTATCTTTGATTCTAAATGAGAATAAAACTAATATAATTGTATCAAATTATTGATAAAATATCATTTTATTCTCTTACATTATAATTATTAATCTAATTATTTAACAATGTGCAAAATAATAATTAATTTAGTTTGATGGCAACTTATGAGAAGCAATACAGTATTCTATTTAAAAGGAATTTATATTAAAAATCTCGTTTCAGGGCACAATATATTATTATTACCATTTAACTTCCAAACACAAGGTAACTAAAATTTGAAGATAATGAACTGTAAATACATTCTACTCTAAATATGTTTTCATAATAAAGGACTGAAAGCTTCAATAATTAAATTTTACAAATCTTACCATAAATTAGGCAGAATTTTGCGAAATATCTTAAATTGCCAAGCTTTGAAAATAAGAATAAAATAGGCACAAGATATGAAGGAGATTTTATGATAAACTGCCTGATATATATTTGACATTTAAAAAGAAGACAAGCTTTTTCTTTGCGCTAATTCTGGTCTAACAACTCTTTTTCGGCATTTAAAGGACAAAACAGAATTAATGCTAAGTTGGGCAGTCGAAATTTTAAAAGTTATATTTGAAATTAAATTATTTTAAATAGTTAACATAAAGTTAATTATGCTTATATGCAAAGTCTTGTGCATTGGAAAGATTTATTTTAAAAAATTTTTTTATGAATCAAAATTTAAATAGATAAATAGCAAACTAATCGGACGGGAGGGTACATAGATTATAAATTCAGCAGATTGAAGAGAAAGCTCCAAAGTGTCCTATAATAACTCTATTTAAATCGAAGTTATTTTCTCTCCCCGATGTGAAACGTTTAGTTTTGAAATTCATATTTACGAAAAAGTTTTATTTTATTTTTTTAGAGTTACATTCAAATTGAAATAAAGCAACTTGAGGCGCATGTATAAGAAGAGTGGCTGTATGGGAAGTTCATTTACACTCTTGTAACCGATGAGACAATTTTAAACCAAGAGCTTTCGAGCTATAGCCAGCACAACTCATTATTCGCTACTACTTAAAAATACAGTTTACTATCAATAATAATAAAAACAGTGTAAAAATTGTTCTTCCTTTAACCTTCATCCGACAATCGGATGAAGTATTCTCTTTTGATATTCTGACGTAATTTTCGGCCTCTATGGGATTTAGTGGACAACTTTTCTGTTTATTGCGTTTAGATGCTTTTATCTGAAAAAATGTTGTTAATTTTACATCTTTCTGTGTTTAACTGCAACATATTCAAAATTGACACATGAAAGATATAAAAAATTGTATTTCTTTAAAAATTTTTTTAAACTATTTTCATTTTTACTTAAAGCAAAGAATGTTAAATTTGTAAACAATTTTTATTTATAGAAAAGCTTGATATCATTGTCAAGTATGCTAAAGATATCTCCTTACTGATTGCTATTTCAACATCCTAAAAATTTATCATATTTTAAAACCGTGGCTTTTTTTATTACGTTAAGCATCATTTAAGATGGCAAATTTTGAGATTCTTAAGCGATATGTAATCAGAAATAAATCAAATTATTTGAAAATTGGTTCTCGTATATGATGAGCGTATGAAAACCATCGAAGCGTTCACCGCCTACAGTGATGAGCAAAAGAGCGGTCTTATATCTGCTCGACTGCTTTTTAGTGAGGATTTTTAGTGTATAATAATCTCCTTTTTAGCTAATAAGGTAAATTTGCCAATTCCCCTGAAACAAGTCAAGGTTATATACCCACGCCCTTTAAAGTTAATACTACTCTTCTTTATCACAACTGTCTTTAACAGGTTTGACTGCTTCGAGTTAGTAATTTGGATGTGTATTTCACATTTCATTTTAGGGTCATGTTCAGTCAAGAAACATCCTCCTTAATATTTTGTATTCCAATGTTTTAATTAACGTTGTTTGCTGTTAATGTTTAATTCGTACAACCGCTAATGCTTCTAAAAAGTTTCTGCCGTTTATCATGGCAGAAAATTCTACAAAATTGATAAAGTATATATTTTTGATATTTTATATTAGAAATATTGTTAATATAATATTCAAATAATAGGTAAACTTTTTCTTTCGCTTCTCAAAATAAAGGGATTATTAAATAGAAATTTCGTAAACTTTATCTGGGTTTTATTCAGCCAGTAGTCAATCCATTCATGTGTTTAGAAATATATTTTAATGAACAAGTCGCAGCTGAATTTAACGAATTTCAAGTTATTCATAATTGAAAACATAGCAAATTATTGGTAATTATAGTATTAACTCTGACAAAATTTATTTTTGATAAATATTTATTTACATTTGTGGGCGAATTCATTTGCTTAAAATTGCAACTACGTAAATGTGTTGCATCTAACTTATTGCAAATAATATGAAGCTGGCAATGATAAATCATATTACGCGCAGTTCAGTATAAATCCCCTCCTAATTATCATATCAAGCAAAAGGTGTACATTTGTATCTCTGCTACTTCCTTTGCAAGAATTAGGCAAACTCGACTATGTACTTATATATATATATATATATATTAATGGAGGTAATGGAATATTTTCACGGTACTGTTATAAATATCTTAATTATAGAAAAAAATGGACAGTTATTCAATCTGTAGACATTTTTGAGGATATTTAGCGGAGTTTGCAAATTTCAGGAATTATAGACACAAATTTAAAATGGTTAATCATGCCATGACTGGTTGAATGGTACTATTTTGATTGTACCAAGCATTAATGTTTTATTTAGGCATAAGTTAAAATAAACAATTTATATTAAGTATATACTTTTACATTTTCTTAACCTGAAGTACATTTCTAAAATACATATGGCAAATCGTTTAAAACTGAATAAATTGTTTGGAAATTATTAATTTGTAGTAAATAAATCGAGTCATTTTCTTTCTTTTGGTTAAAGTCGGCTGTCTGTATGCGACTGGGTGCATAAAATGAGCGTAAAGAGATGAAAGTCAATAAAATTATTATGGAAAACAACACTTAATGTTAGATATTACGTTTTAAACTTCAACTTATATTTCTTGTAATCTTAGAATAAGAGATGGAAATCATTCATAATTTACAATAATTCCAGACGTTTTCAATTAAAGTGTGGGTGTTAAACATAAACACCAGATGCGTCTAAATTTAATTGCTTAAAAATGAGACAACCTTTATTATAGTTGTAGCCTTTATATAATTTATCTGGGGGTATCAACTTTTTCAAATAAAGTTGTATTCCAGGTTTTAAAGAAACTGTTCGGTTAAATGCGGTAAATTATTATAAACTAATAATAATAACATGACCTCGCTACTCTAAGAAATTTTAAAAGATGCGTCTAATCAGTTTGGATTTTCTTGATTGGCAGACGATGACACAAATTGAAAAGCGGAAAGTTGAATTCTGAAGTGTCAGTATGAAATAACTCGAATAGGTTTATGGGAACCACGGCAAGACGCTTATTACTTTACAACTTTAGTATAATAAATTATTAATTGTAATTCACCTTGAGTGAATCAGATTACGTGTTCTTTGGAAGGTAAAATTTTAAAAACCTCATGACTACAATATTATAGCTGATTTTTGCTTAATATCATACAAGATCAATTTGACTTCCGAGCTTATAGAAGAAAGGAATGGATTGAAGTGGCAAGACCAACCACGATGATTGGAAAGCAATCAATTAACACTGGAAGTTGCAGATGAGGATTTAATGCAATCCAGAGGACGAATCATGACATTTGAAATTAGGGACAAGTGCTGCTTATTCAGCGAATACCGTATAATCCAAATACAAAAATGGAATCCAGTCATACTTTAAAATATATGTTATTAATCATAACTATTAAACCTCACTGTCAGATAAAAAATTTAATTTAAAAAATGATGAGGGGAGTTAGGTTAAAAATGCAGAGAGCAAGGTCGAGGTGTCAAAGAGTATTACCGCATTTGTTTTTTAGATTTGGATTATAAAATATTTCCTAAGTTGATAGTTAGCATTTCAAAATCTAAGTTGACATCTGGATTGCAGCAATTCTTGTCTACGATATTTCTTGCTTATTGACATGGATTTTTATTCAAGAAGATTCAATCTTGGCGCTTAAATTCAATTTTGTTGCAATGGTTGAGAAAGCAGATGATCTCAAGTAATATTCCGCAGTTTATAGATTTAATGAATCCGAGAAAATATGGATATCTGTTGAAAAATTCTATCGGAATTGCTAAATAAGGTGCAATTTGATTGTCTAAAAGGCAGCGTAAGAAAGTAAAAGAACGTCCATTAATGAGTTCTATAAAGCATAAAGTACAAAGAGTTGGGCTTGAAAAAGAAGGAAGAATTGAGATTAAATAATGCTTTCGAATAGTATTTACTAGAGAAAATTTTTCTTCTCTTTTTCTTTGCATGCTGTGCATTTTTCTTTTAATTAATCGGTCTTCAGTGGGTACATAATTAAAAGATCATGGGAAGTATTTTATAGAAGATTAACTATATGCTAATATTTAGCAATATAGATCATCTTTTTAATTCAATGAACGTTTTAAATGTTAGTTTAAGTTTATCATATGTTCAGTAGTAAATTCTATGATTAAGGATATATTTTACATTCATGAATAAAAAGCAAAAATCTATTAGAAGAACGCAGATAAGTATGACGATTATAGTTGTTGTTAATACCTTTGGGATACTGGCAAATTTTGCGTGCTTGCGAAAATAAATTCTTTGTTCTACAGATTATTTGATTAAATTTTTGCTTTTATGGAAATTTTAAACAATCAGTTAGCATCAACATGATTTTAAGGGTATAAACAAATAAGCCTTGAGAATTGAGCTATTGAAAACGTCGTGTTTTTCCTTCTGCCAAGAATGAGTGTATCCGAAGTGCTTGTACAAGCATGCAGATTAATAAACAGTTCAATGATCCCTGGAGAGAGGAAGCATCAAATAAAAATGTAACCGGGAATGCATTTTTGAGAACGTTAGATCTTGAGGACGTATATTAAATTTGAGTATTACAATCCGTACGATTATAACCCATACAGAAACGTTTGTAGGACTCTTTTGATAAACTGGAACGCTTGGTCTACTACCGTAGACACACCATCCTTTAACTTTGCAATTTTGTTACTTTGGATGCTTTACCGCAGTTAAATCACTTTGAATAACGTAAAAAATTGTCATTACATATCAGTACGGAAACATTTTGACTTGCTTCTTAGTTATTATTATAATGACACACGGTAATACAAAAATATTTAAACTTCTAATTTTGTAAGCAACTGAAATCAACTAATTTAAAATTTAAATAACCAGCACTGAGAAAAGTATCAAGAAGATTCTTAGAGAAGCTTCAAGTTATCAAAGAGCCTTGTTTTCTCTGATTTTTAGAATTGATTTGTATTTTTTTTTACTATTTGAATCATTCACTTTCCGAAAATCGAATTTCATGATTTATCACCGAGATTGCACCAAATGCCCGTCTACGATTTCCAGTGCTTTTTAACCGGCACTTAAACCATAATGGTCGTTCCTGTCCATCTAATTTACTTATCTTCTAAGGGTTGTAAAATTAAATTGATTAAAAAATAACGTTGAACAGCTTTAAGTTTTATTATAGCAAAGACGAGAGGGCTACAAATTTTACATTTGCAGAGTTCTTATAGTAAGCCTTGTACGTAAAAGTTATTTAATAAAGTCAAAGCAAAAGATAAAATATAAACTATTCATTGCCTAAAAATTGGTTAATTTCTCACAGTTAGAAAATCAGCGCAATTACTCTTAAAAAATGGAATTTATTCAGGTTTTTTAGTATCAGTTTAAGAAAATAATTAACTTATCCATAAAACTATTTCAGTTATTCAAACATTAAACAGTAATGTAGCAAAGATATTATTCAGATTTGCTAATTGCTATTTTATTTTGCAATAAAATGAAATGAATAAATGAAGATGTTATGTTGAGCCACTGAATTCAATCCACTTGCCAACAAGCCCCGTAGAACTTGGGCGTAGTCTTCTCGTGTGCAAGGAGTTGGACCACTATATTTTCAAATTAGAACATTGATAGCTTATGGGAACGGGAAGAACTCAAACTCTTCGGGTCGCAGCTAGAGCCATACTTATTGATGATATAACTTCATAAATCAATTTTCAACTCCCTTTTTCGTTTCATGCGTTATTTAATTATTTTTGAAATTTCAAGTATTTTAGATGTGATTCCTTAAATAGAATTTAAAATTTTGTTGATCGAAAATATTTTTTGAGCAATATAATTAAATTTGAATTTTTCTATATGAACTACCCATTAAGTAAATATTGCACAAACCGAATCTTAAAAACATAAAAAGTAATGCTTTTTAATACTCTGACTTTACTCTCATTTTCTCTTCAACCTTCCCCATTTATCATCATCTAAACAAAATTTTTAAACATTAAAACACTTTCAGAATCTCTTTGGTTGTTTTCCATTGTTAATAGTACTGTGCCCCATTTATCTACTTAAATTCATATATTTCGAAGTTTTCAATAAAATTTACCCCAAAAAGACTACATCTGTTACCCCTTCATAAGCTGATATTGCTTGCATTATGTTAAAAATGTCCCTTTTAGACTATTTTAGTTATTTGGCGATAAAATTTTAATGCATAGCTTTTTTTAGAATACTTATTGAAATTGTAACGAAAAATGTGAGAATAATAGAATTACTTTGACAACTTAAGTGAAACTAATTTTAAACATGTTTTTTTAAATTGTAAGCGATGTTTTCGACCATTAAAAAACGGCCTACAGAATAATAAAATAACGAAATTTCTCCATATAAACGGAAAAAGCATGTCATTTATAGAAGGCCGTTTTAGAAATTTAAATTGGCCGTTACTTTTTTATATATAAACAATCTTCTGTCTTTTTTAGAATTACGTTCTCAAATAAAATTGATAAGCTGAAATATAATGAAATGTCCCATTTCTGTCACGTTTTAATTATTGTGTAAGATCATTGGAAGAAGAATGAAATGAATTATCAAATTCGAACATTCCGATTTAAAACTAGTCAAAAGGGCATTAGACATGGTAAGCAAGTCTTTGCTGAAATTCGGGAGTCGAAATTATGAAACTAAAATTCCGGTACATCAGCTATACCTTTTGTCAAATATTGTATAACCCGAATCCGAAAATCAAATGATGTTAGACTGTTTGATGCATCACTCACATCGTTTTTATTTCTTCCCCTCTATCATCAGTTAAATTTTTGTAAACCGATTTCAGTTAATGCTCATCATTAAAATTAAATTTTGTATCAGAGTGGGAAATAAAAGCAATTTGCTTGAATATATCAAAAAATATTTACTTTACTTTAACTTACGATGAATAAATTAGTCTGTAAATAATGTCACTCTGGATCTTTTTATCAGTAAAAACAATCTAAAGCTGATAAAAGTCGGAATTTTCCTTTACTTTAAACAAATCTCTTTAACATATGCATGTCTTTTATACTACTTGAATAATTTTAATCAAGGTCATGCAAGATCCGAACAACAAAATTCCTGTTTCCCCGAATATCACTTAAAATAAAATTTTACTCATTAATGGGGTCGAAATTAATAATACAATTTTGATGCGACGATTTGCTGGGGGAAAGTTTAGTGTAGGGTCTCAAAAACTGCCTAAGCTACAGCTTTTTAAATCTCCTAAACTCAATTATCGCGTGATAGGAGAAATGCAGAGTCCATGACAGATTATTTTTTGAAAGAGAAAAGTGGAATATTAAATCTCTGGAACCAGTTGGATAACTGTATTATTAATTTGGAGTGTAAAGTTGTACTCGCAAGCGTTAAATAACGCGGAAACAGTGATGAAACTCTCAAGGACCGAGGAGTGGATCATACAAAAGACATAGTGAAAGAAGTAGAAATGAATAATGTACATAAGGAACATAATGTAGGATTAGCTTCAGATAAAGCTACTTAAGTAGTCAGACAAACTAGGCTAGATATGCCCCGCTAGTACATAAGATCTACATAAAGCTAACTGAATTGAGAAACCTTTCCGGGAGAGAAGGTCAAGAGTTGAATGGGACGAAGTATACATTAGACAATGAGAATGAATGAGAGGGGAAAGGAGGAAGGAGTTGAAGGAGAAGTGAGGAGTCGTCAGTACTGATTAAGTATAACCCGGGCTGTAAGAAACAGGCAAAATGAGGTACGACAAAGCAGGTGACAAATTCTCTTCTCTGCTTTTCTATCAGCAAGTGGTAGTTAAGGCATAGGACTGAATCATTAGGTGTACGATACATAGAGCAACTGAGTAAGTCTATGAGAGAGCGCAGATACTACAAATACCATAGTGTTAACTAAGATATTATGATATTTCAGCGCAAAATATGGATATAATTACCTAAAGAGCAAGTTAACATATTATCTTACACAGATCCTGGACAATTATGACGTCATTCTGGTTATAAGTTTGGTAAATCTTAATCCTCTGCAAATGTTCGCATTTTTCGCTAGTGGTACTCTAGTAATGCCTTATTTTTCTTTGAATACTAGATTTAATAATGTAATTTTTATATAATGATATGGTTGCTTTAATTAAAACATTCCATTTTCATCAGAATTAAACGTAGATATCTGATTATTATGCATTTAAAATATCATTTTCTTCAGTTATTAAAAGGTTTTAACATAATTTTGACGGTCAAGTCCTGAGTCACACATGAAGGTAGAAAAGCCTAATTTTTAAATTTAAGTTATTTAAAGGAATCTAACATGATTGATATTGTAATTTATGTCCCGATTTTCCTGGGTTTCGGTTTACTTCGAAGAAGAATCAGCGACATTTATGGAGCAGTCTTTTATAAAAGGTCTTCCTCATATTCGCTTGGATTTCTCTAGTTATTAAATACAATAATGTAGAAAAATAGTTATATTTTAATCATGAAATACAATTTTACGCAAAAAATCTGAAGGAGGATCAAATTTTATTGCATTGTCAGTTCTAAAATAACTGTATTATCCAAGTTTTCATTCATTTTTCTATGCCCAAATGTTCCACAGCTCAATTATTCATACTTTTATAAATCAGGGTCGGAGGGCTTTTTTACTGCTGGCGATATTTTCAGTTTCTTGAATGACTAATCCTTCCCATTGGTAATTTAATTTGTATTCCTTAACACAAAGTAATTTTGATTATTTTTTCCTACATCAGGTAGTTCTTTATTTTGACGCAGTTTCTTGCTTCTCCCGTATTCTCTTTGCCTTACCATTCAAATAGAAGTTAAATAAGAGAAGGCAGACAAATTGTATATTGTTTCATAAGTTTTGTTTTTGATCTAGAAACCTGCATGCATCAAGTAAAACACGTATGTGTCGCACAACGTTGCCAAACGTTTTCCTTAAGTGAAATTAGCCCACAAATTTCTTTCAGCTAATTCAAATTGCCATTCATACTGTATCATATCATGTTCATTTGAATTGGTGTTAACTAAGATTGTCAGTGTTTTCCATTTGTTTAGTGCTCTTATTTATAACTCATTATGACCCTTATCAGATACTTTCCACTAATTAATATGTAACTTCTGAGGTGTAATAAACTTAGTATTAATTACACAAGAAGAAGGTGTTGGAATTAGATAACAAACAACGGTTTGCAGCTAACAAATTACGGCAACAACAACAGTCACCAATTCATAGCTGTTTGAGTAAGAGCCAACAACAATTGTGAAACAGAACACCAAGAGTTGAGTAGACCAAACATGTATTCAAAGAAACCACAACGAGTAACAGAGAGAGGGGGAGAGAGAAAGAGAGCAGCGTGCTGAGGAAGAGAGGAGATGAACAGGACTTGTAGGAGTCCGTACTGACCAGCGTGTGTTGTTCTTGTCTGGAGAACAAGGATAGCTTTATATGAGTCACTTGGGTAAGGTCACGCCAGAGCATGAGTGCAGATGTGCCTTTGTGTGAAGCGAGGCGGTTATAGAGAAGAGAGGAAATCGATGGACGCGTTTAGACATGTCGGACAAGGGTTATGCGCCATAGGGGCATAAATGAGGTTGCTCCAACTTCGTGGGCGGAAAAACTGAGGTATTATCTTGGAGAATGCGAATAAAAGTTATCCTTCACAGGATTCGACGAGTGAATTTATAAAAAAAAATTTTAATTTATCGTTCATAAAATATTATTTACATTATATTATTTATTTGTAAAATTTATATGAAAAATAAGGTATGGATTAGAAATATTATGATTTATGAAGAGACACAGCACTCAAAGAGAAGTCAACTTTTAGTGCAATAATAAAAGGACAGTTTTCTTCGTTTCTCTTAGACTTACGCAAAATTGAAACCATTCTGATATGGCCAAAAATGCCCCTTTTAAAACATATAACAAATAAAATTGTTTATTGAATGAGAACTTATTTCAGAAGAAGAACAATGAAATTAAAAGACCTTAAAGAGCTTTTTACGTTGTGAACAAAAATCGATGAAACTATTTGAGCTCAATTTAAGCAAATTCTGCTCTGTGATAGCTGTTATTATAAGAACATAAGATCAAACTGCTTTTTTGGATTTCAAAAAAAAATTAATTGGTAGTAATAGGACTGACCATTGTAATTAGACAGCCGATCAATAGGCACAGGAGACTGTGATCAGAACTTGCTGGATAATTCATTGGATGTATTGTAATATTAGAATTTTAAAAAGTGAAACAGTAAATTACCTGTTAAGTCAATTTCCCCTAACCAGAATTCAAAGACTAAATAAAATTTCACTTCTGACGCTTTTTCCATCCTCATCCCCTATTGAACATTACTTCTTCCAGTTACACTTCCTCATTGACTAATTGATTAAGTTTTCTGCATTACTGTGGATTATCATTATGATATATATTATCCATTATTTATTTGTTAGTTTATTTTCTTCGTGCCTGACAATCACGCAACTAAACGATTAAATGTTTTTAGTAGTAAATGAAAAATTATATCTGTCCTAGTGAAATCTGTTTCTATAACCATATTTGTAATTATACATCTAGAAATTTTTACAATCTTCAAAAAGTCGACCTAGTGATATTTAGTCCTCTGTATTTAATAAAAATAATTGTACTAGCAATGAAAAATGTAAAGCTTTAATTTTAACATTAAGTGAAATGTACGAAAAATATCACGTGGCGACATCGAACTTTACAGGCAAACATTTATAAAGAATTTCGGTGGTTATTTGCTTCATCTTAATACATTTGAAACTTTTTACGATCTCTAAACGACAACATAAATTACACAAAAATTAATAAGGAAAGAGGTATCCAAATTGACAGATAGTTACAGACGATAATGTACGCTCGCTCTAATATGCGATCCCTTTGAGAGTTGGAAATGCTCGCTTCTTTTAAATGGAGGTAAGATCTAGGTCAGTTATCTTCTCATTTTAAAATAATTAAAAAGTTCCTGATAATGTGAGCAATAGATATTTCGACACTACTATTAGGACATGAACTATGCCGAATTGGGTTATAATAACACAATAAAATAAACTTGTTTCTCTTAATAATTAAGGACTTCATTTGATAACTGTTTTCTTTAATTTCACCATAAAGACTTAATTTAGGCATTCTGACAGGTGATATTTCGGATAGTAAATGGAGATAGAAATAAATTTCCTTTCTTCGAAATATCCAATTAGTAAATCTGAAAGTTTAAATTCTCTTATAGAAGTGAACTTCTTTAAAACAAATAATCTTTTAACAGCTGCTTAAATAATTTTTCTACGTATAATCATAAAGTGTCTGGATAAAAATATGATAATTACTTCAATCTAACTCAAAGAAAAAAGATTTTATTTCAAATTTCTCTTATGAAACCAGTTTTATAAGAAAATGAAGAATCAATGCGCATTAACATGCAAAATGATGAGTATTTGCTTGTTTTTAAATAATTTTTCTGAGAAAAATTATTTTATTGTGGTAATTTTAAATATATTTGTTAGTGATTTAAAAGTAATTTGTTTAATTTTTTCGCTCAGCTTCTGTTTGAAGTGATTCTTTTGATTAAATGAAAAAAATCAACAATCACCTGTCAGTGTGAAAGATAAAATTAAATGAAGAAAATTGTTTTTTCAACAAAAATTAATATAATTACAAAGATTCGTTTTTTGCAAACTCTGAGAGATGCGTCATATCGAATTTGCCAACTACTGATTACTCTTGGCAGTAGTCAGTTGATCGTGAATTGTGAAGGCGTAATCAACTGTTTTATTAAAATCAGCTGACTAATCGTCTCTCAATATGGAAGACACAAACTCCCTCGGAAATTCAGAGTAATCTTTGAAGTATCCAAATCATTAATTATTATAATTGATTATAATACCAATGGTATAATGGATATGACAATTCTTCCGCAAATAAAAACTCGGAATCTCTAAATATCCGGCTTCTTCATCTATCCCTATCTGCCCCACAATTTAATTCGATTCTGAACTAATTTGCTATTTTGCATGTTCAGATGTAATCAAGTTTGATAAAGACGTAAGCTTTTTTCGTTAATAGTAGTAATACTAAAAACACGTTACATAAAAATATTATAAATGATAAATAAACGATCGTATTGAATCAAAGAAAATTATTCACTTTTTATAATTGGTTGATAAGTGTCCACTTTGAATAAACATAGCTTGCGAAGCTCAACCAACTTCGAATTTTATCTTTCCTAAGTTAAACCTGTAAGTAAGTAATGAGGTGAACTCTTTCTAATTAAGTAATACCAGTTGATAAGCACTGCATATCTTAGATAAGCACTTGCTGAAATTCAGAGCCGAATCGTGAATTTTGAAGTTTGGGACGTGAACTTCTTAATCATGCAAATAATGTACACCTCAAGTCCAAAATTCAAAAGAAGTAGAATTCTTTGATATCTTAACGTTGTTCTCCTTGGCTTTTTTATTCCCTCTCCTGTACCATTTGTCAGACTTATGGTTATTTAATATCAGTTGCTCTCCACAGTCGAAAATTGTAAAACATTTGTATTACTGTGGATTAACATAATATTTGGATACTGAAGCGCATTTTTCCAATGCAGTCATGCATTTTTGTGTATGAAGAGAAATTTTATTTGAGAAGGCAATTAGAAAAACATATTTTATAAAAAAGAAGATAGAAGTTATTGTAAAGCAAGAATTTCGACTTATTTGGTACTAGCATCTACATTTGCAGTAGTTGTTAACTTCATTTCTTTGTCCATTTGCATAGTGCCTGGGCTGGGCAGTTCTAACCGCCAAATTTTGTTTCTTAGCTTTTAAAAAGGTAAACGTAGGCTCCCTCTTTAAAACGTGTTACATATAAGAAAATAATATTTTTCCCAAAATAATTCTTATATGTAAGATTCTTTATTTTCCACCTTTTAATTCCTTTTTATTCGAACGAATTTACTTACATTATGGTTTTAAATGGCGCAGAATATAGATCGACCTATTGATACGCAAACGTGCCTCCTGTGTTGATATAGTGGTTTGGGCCGTTTTATATTGTGGTGCTGTCGGGTCGTGTTTGTAACTAGTGCGGTGTCTTAGAGAATTTAAGAGTCAATTACGGTATCCTACAGAGATGGGCGGATTATAACAAAATCTTACCTTGATCTCTTTTAAAATGATCGAAAAATATCACTGGTGATCTGAGAGTAAATCTAAATATGTACTGTATCTTTAGATTGTATAAATAAAGTATTTAAATATAAATATAAATATAAAAAATAAAACTAAATTTGAAATATAATGTATAAAATAAACTGTATAAATTATATAAGTTTAAAATCAGATTCCAAATAACTAGATAAAAATCTTAGTATTCTTTAAAAATTGATAATTTTAAATCGTATCTTTATCTTACACCGTTTTGATTCTTTTCTTATTAAAAGGTAAAAAAATATTTTGCCGTTAATCACCTTACGCATCCGTTGCGGACTATAATTAAGAATAATTTCCACATCACTAAACTACTAACCGTAAAGTCTGATTTGGCCTATATTCCATTCCGAAATGTTTCGACTATTGTCAGTGCACCCGCTGTTGAAATACGTAGACGAACGTCAGTTTCGATATTATATAAAAATACAAGTATGGGAATGAGGTTTAAGAAATTCATTCACAATTTTATTAGATAGCCAGTTAAGCTTTATTCAGTCAGTGAGAGCAACCAAATAAAGATACTAGCCCATGAAGGGTAAGGATATGTTTCCTTCAGCTTAAATGGTCGCATTTAGATTAAGGAATGGGGTCAGTAGTCGAAAGTAATGATGGTGCAGGAGCTTAGAGACTGAAGAATCTGGATGATCTATCGCTCTTCTAACTTTTTCAATCCTTACCAAATATCAAGACCTAAAATAGAGAATATTGAGAACGTAGGGAATGATAACGGAGGCAAGAGGGACTTTTTTGCAAATGGATGTGAATGTTCATGCCCGTTTATATTCGGAAATAGTATGAGAACGACAGAATGATAAGGGTGTGGGTTAAGACATGACGACAGTACAGGAGGTCAGTCTTTATAGATTTTACCGAGAGTTTGATTGAGCCATGGCGACAATGACATTCTTAGTGTAATGTAGGAATTCGGCCATACCGATGGAATAAATAGTAGCAGTCAAGTATAATGCTATGTGGTCACAACAAATGGTGGCTAATAATTTTGAAAAATATATCACTTCATAAAATCTCACTTTAGAAGTCATTTGAAATATATCTCAGGTTTTTTTCACTAACTTCTTAAAAGTGCACTATTCTACTATCTTTGTATGCTTCTGATACCTTCGGGTACCTATGTTTCTATTTTTGTGAAAATGTCACAAATAAGACTTCCTTGTTTTCTTTTATAAGGCTTGTTCTGTAAATATTCCTTTTATTCCCACAATAATAATGACGTAAAGAAAGTCCAGGGAATAAACAAAAAATAGACATAAATAGAGATAAATAAATAACAATTATAAAAGCTCAGTGCGCAAATTATTACCTTTATCACAAGGTTGAAAAAGAGACTCGAAAATGAAACAGATTCTGAATAAAACAAAGTAACTAGATAAGTGATGCTATTTCATGCATAAAAAATATATCCGCTTTTTAGTAAAATGATGCAGATGCAGGTTTGATTTAACATAAGGTTGGATTGGTTTGACATTATTTAAATTGTCGGAACCTGAATAAAGACTAATATGAATTATGCAAATCTATCTGAAATTATATATTTTTCAAATGCTTTTGAATAGAAAGGAGCTTCACTGCATGAAAATAAGGAGATTGAAGTACGTTATTATTCGTTGTCATGGATAGCATTTTAACAAGAAGAGCTTAAAAAGCAGTTAAATCGTGCTTAAGCGATTTTGATTTGCTGTAATTCAAAGCATCATAGACCTCACCGTGTCTGGACTACAAAATTGTCGGGTTACTTGCCGATTAATTTTGCTTTTGTTTATTCATTAATAGATTCTTTTACTCACTGTAATAATTTTAAGGCTCTGAAAAGTGCAATTTCACATTTTATCGAACCAGTTTCTTTTTCCTTAGGGCTTAGATCCCATATACAGAACATGGGAAACTACAAATAGATTGAGTGAATGATCACTTATGAAATCATCAGAATAGTCATTTCTTTCAGATATCACGCGTATAACGAGGTATTAAAAGCAATTTAGTTGTTACGATTCAACAAAGCTCAGCATTCAAGGAGACGTTTTTTCATATTTTTTTAATTTTGAATTATGTATGTCCTTATAGTAAGACTAGATTTTTAGCGAGGATTCATCATCCAAATAGCGTACTCTTTCCTACTAAACACCTAAATAGCATAAAATTTGAGCAATACATGATTAAACATTTTAGTAAGTTGTTACTTTAAATTTACAAAGGTTTACCGCAAGATTACAGATATTTTTCAAGGCCAGTAATCAGTGTTGGATCCGTTTTATCGCTGCTCAAATAAGTAAATAGTTTGCATTTCTGAAAACTGTTTTCTAGATTTCATAGAATGAACATGTACCTCATGACCAGTTACCTGAACTTTCATCAATCAAACGTCGCTGTAAACTGCGTAACCAAAATACAAAAAAGACTAGAGAAAAAAATCTTTTGGCAGATAGGCAACAATTGTAAGGAACAAATCCGAATGCCAGAGAGGGAAGCCAGGTCAAGTGTTTACTGTGTCCTGAATCCAGGTGTCTGGACATCGTAATAGCAAATAGCATTGCGACCAAATGCTGTCAATGATTTTTTCTGAGATTTATTTTTTGCGTAGATGTGTTCTTCTCTCAAGAATACATCAAGAAGTGGCAAATGTCATTTTTTTGTAGTCTTTCAGTTGTGAAAAGGAGAACCCAGTTTCTTAACCTGGCATGTAATAGGAGACAAAAGATAAAAGAATGTTGTATATTTTCACTATCTCCTCTATTTTTTAAAATTCTTTCTAATTTTACCTTTAATAGAAAAAATTAAAAAGTGAGTTCATGTCTTTTAGTATACCATTTACTGAGAGGGGAAAAAAGGTAATCTGGAACCTCTGTCCTAATAAAACACAGATTTACAGATTCCTCAGACTTTTCGGTAGGGGGCTGTTTATATTTAAAAGCATTAATTCTTGAGATTTGTGAAAAAATTCGGATTTAATATATCTTTTTTTGTGTAAAAAGTGCAAACTTAAGAGCATATTAGTTTTCAAGAACGAACATCGAACCATCTTCCCAAAAGCCTTTAGGTTTTGCATTTCTCCAAATTCGTAGTGTTTTCATCATATCCACTTGATAGATGGAAGAGGCAAAATACCTTAAAACTTGTGCATTCTAAGCCATTATTATTTGCAATGACAACTTTTTTCTTCCTTCCAAGAATGTGATAACTTTACCATCTGAAAATCAGTAATGACTTTTCAGATTAATCTTGAAGGGTCACCTCATTATTACCTCATCCTTTTCAACATATCATAACTTTGGGTATTGGTGGATTCCTTTGACTAATATATAGTACTTGTTTCGTTTTATAGCTCAGTGTTTTTAATCTTTTGTAAAGTTATCTTTCGAACATGTCAGATATATATAACACATTACTGATAATGCGTTTATGCGCTGCGTTATTTCCCATAACATTATTGTACCATTAATTGTTATCTAACATGAGTTATCTTTGGATATTTTAAACTAAGTATCTGTTCTCTTCATGCTTTTATTATTATTAGAGTATTTTTCTATTTTAAATAGTTGTAGTTTCCACCTGATTCTCAAATATTAACTTCAATTATAATGAAAAACGTGATGTTGTGTCTCTTAAATAGCCGTGGCCCCTCGATTGGGTATGATATTAATGCATATAATGAGAGTCAGTTGATCTTTCCTTTAACATGAATATATTTTCTATAATCAGGAAGCCTACGATTGGCCCCCGCCGTTCGACCAATAAAGAGACGTCACTGTGCACGCTTTGGCAATGCTGAAAATTAACCCCCTTATCCGCCTGTGCATATTCCACAGCACGCGTGGCTTACGGTATCACTTTGTTTGAATAGAAAGATTGCTGCATCTGCAGCACATCCGTTCGTTCCATTTCTTCAGATTAGGGCGAGAGCTGCATGCGGAAATCAGAACGTTCACACGAACGTGCGCACTTAGATAGAGGAGAACCGAAAAAGCCCACAACACGCATCTGCCATTGACGCCTCTTATCCCCTTCTAGACAATTAAACCAATCGGAGCATGTCCTTCCCAATGAAACTCTCAAGCAGCAAATCTGGCCGACTCACGCGCCAGGAGAACGTAGTTTCCAACGCAAGTAGACAATTTCATGACTCCTCCACGATTGATCCTCCAAATCTGGATTGCCTAAACTCTAAAAACACGTATCTACTTCGAATTGAACTGCCCAAACCAATGTCTAGACTTCCTGAGATACGACTAGAAGGTGGTGGAAATGGAAATGGAAATAAGGGGTTGATTGCACAGATGAAACCCCAGAAATCTTGTGAATCATATGATTCTACCGCTAGTGGTATGAGCTGGAGCAGTTCTCAAAGCACAGTCGCCATAAGTGGAGGAGGCAGTGGATATGGAAATTCAGCATCAGTTTCGGGAAACCTCTCCTACGCTAGCTATGAAGAAGATGAAAAGCCCATTACTCGGATACCGTCCAATCCTGGCGTCATGCATAGATCTCAATATTCCCCAAGAATTGACAGTAACGCTCAAAGCGGACGTCACAATTTCAGTACAGGATATAGTTTTGAAGAAGAACATCATGAAAGTTCACCTGAAGATCGAGAACAAAATCTAGTCAGCGATCAAGCAGACCCCTTCTATGAATCAGCATTTGATGATCAGGAGAGAAATGTAAGTTTAGTTCAAATGTATATTTATTGTTTCAGCAAAAGCATTTGCTCTTAAAATTTCATATTTGGGTTACAAAGTAAAAGGTATGCTACACCGCTGAAAGAAAAAAAGGGACCTGATGACATTTTTAAGTGTATAAACAGCAATTACTGAACCTGCATCAACATTCTTACATTTTGTAAATTAAATCTGATAGTTCACATTTGCCTTTTGTTATGTCTACCTGTTTGCAGTCCACAAGTACTTTTATGTGAATTAAGATACTGTGCTACTGAAAGGGCCACATAAAAACAATATAATGGAGAATTTATTTTTCATAATATAATACTAAAATCTTGTTTTTGGGCAAATATAATTTATTTATTTTACTAATAATTACATCTTTCATTTTCTAATTCCAAATTAATATTCAACTGCCTACTGGCAACCTGGAAAAAAGCCGAAACTTTTCTGTGAGCATACAATTTGCTTTAAAAAAGCAAACATCAGGCTTACGCAGAAGGAATAGAAAATGGTTAATTATATATGCTCCTATTAAAATTTGAATTTGTAAATATGTTGTTTTCTCTTCTCTTAAATCACTTATAAAAACTGCCTTATGCTCCATTTCCAACAAAGAGTTTCTTTTAACTGTGTCACTGGAAAACTTAGATTTGCCAAGTTTGTGTGTTTTATAAAGTTATCCATTCAAAATAAAGCGAATAGATGTTTACAGATGGCGGCCAATGGCCTAATATATTAAATAACTGGTTGCTACTATTTAGAAAAATTTATTTTTACAAAATTGTTAATCTAACAGAGAGGGTAACGTTATATATTTTTATGGGAAGGTAATATGGTTTTATTCTCCAATTTTAAAATAAAGTTTAGAAACAGATTTAAAGAAATATTTTGTTTCCATTACTGTAATAAAATCTGGCTAACTGTGGTATATAAATCTGTCCCGAAATTGCATATCCATATACATTGTTTGAAATCACCAATTTTTTAATATTTCATACACAATAATAATTTTGACATACAGTTAAGATTTTTTGAAATACTACTTAATTTTGTTTGATATTTTAAAAGATTTGCACAATCACAGTTGTTCAACATTTGCACACTTCCAAAATTTTCTTACTGTTTATCAGTGAGTGGAACTGATAGTTACATTTTTTAGCAAAAACTTTATTTCTAAAAGGGCAATTATGTGCAGCAGATAGCAATATACAAAAACAGGTCAGTATTTGTGCATGAATCAATGTAAAAAAGAAATAAATCCAGATATATTACACTGTATACATACCTAACACAATTTTACAATAAACTGAATAGACCTCTAGTGATATTGACTTGCTTTTTCACATAACAAGCATGTTAGTGAGTGAAAACTTTTAAAGAGAAGTTAATTATTGATGGGGACAAAAGAAGTAGCAAGCAAAGTTACGAAATAGAAGAATCAATTTTATGGGAAGTGTGGGGAACATCAAAAGTACCAGCTACTGAGAGAGTTGTAGCTTTTAAATAGAACACTTAAATTTTTAAAACCCACAGGTTGGTTAACGAGGACAAAATATATTGACAACCATTTAGGATAGCTGAAAATGTATCAATCTAAATAATATTTAAACAGAATAGCATCTTCTTATGATTCACTTGGACAGAGTTCAAAGATGTTTACCCTGTTCATGAAAGTGACCCTTTAATATTCATGAACATTTTAACAATGAAAAAGTATTTTTGTAGATCGATAAGATAATTGATAGAAAGGGAAGCGCAAGTTGCTATTCGTTTGTATGTACTCCAGGGGCATTTATATATTTGAATTTATGATTAATTATCCTGGGATGACTGATGCAGACGACAGAACAAAGTTGATTATTGAGTAAGAAGCAGTGAAACTATTATATTATCATTAAATCAATTCTAAGCTAATAAAAATAGTTGTGTTGCCTTTCATCGTTTCAAATTTAATCAAGTTATTAACCAACATCTATAATAAGGGGTGAATTTAAAACTTGAAAATAAGTTATGAAATATATTTCCCTTTTTAATTAATATTTAAATAGATATATCTTTTTTATGGCCTTCAGAAAGTGAAATATTTTATTTGTATTAAAACTTTAATTCATAGTATAAAAAAGCGTAAAATTTTAGCCATTGTTTTTATAAGAAACATTTTGTTTTTAATTACTGACAAAGTAAAGCAACAAATTTACGTTTTATTTGTTTAGTTCCATAATATCAAATTG